>ML808988.1:78291-122482 GCA_009831015.1 Picea engelmannii
ATATATATATATATATATAATTCAAGTTATGCTTGGAGAATATTAACATGTGGCAATAGTTTATTGGTCAATGAGTGAAATGATGTGTCTATAGTCCCACGAGCATGAGAAGAAAATCAAACCATCAAGTCACAAAATCAACGGTTTAGATGTGTTTATTCATTTGATCAGACGACCAATATCATCTGAGGTAGAACACCTATCAGTCGTCGAGTGAGGAGAGTGAGTGTGCTAGATGAAAGAGTTGGTCAATCTCATCGACGACTGACGAGTCCATTGGTCGTCGATTGATCGATGAATAAACTCTAGAACATGACAAACCAACACTACAAAACACTCCGATGACTGACTAGCATGAAACTTGAGGCATGCCATGGTATTACAGGCTATAGTATGAATGATTATGTGGAAATGCCACTTGGCATATGATGTGTCCATCACTAATCGCAAATTCTGACAAGGAAAGATTCTAGATGATGACATGGCAATGGTATAGACAACACATGGCAGGTGATGTGGAGGGTGATGTGGACCTTGTATGACCATCACAAATGGATGTAGTTCACTCTAAGGAATTCATTGGTCAAGATCCATCCTCTCTTGTGATCGATGCCTAGGATTCATTCTTCAGGTTCATGGTTCATCGACATCGGCTGAAACGAGTTTCTCTTATTAAGGACTCAGTGAAATCCATTGATGTCCGGTGGCTTCATCAACGATAAACATAATTTATAGTTTTTTGTTTTAAAATGACTCAAAATCTTACTGATGTCGATGGCTTCAATGACACTTTCAAAATTCCTTCATCGTGATCGAGAGTTTGGTAAATTGTTATTCTTGTTCTTTCACCTCGAAACCTCAATGAGTTCATCGACACTTTTTAGACAATGTTGCATTTTTTTTCTTTTTTAAACTCTTTCTTTTGTTTTCCTTCCCTAATTAAAAGCATGACATTTTTTGGATTTTCTTGAGATTTTAAATGCAAAGAAAACAAAGGGAAAAATGCATAAACTTAACAAAGGATAAATATGCAACCTATGTAAAGCCAAAAGAGAAAGGTATAGAATGGTTAGAATAAAAGTGGTACCTAAAAATTGAAAATTTGAGGGTGTGTCGAGGACTCAACAAATGACGATTCACTGGATGAAACCAACATCTCTTCTTATATTTTTTCGACCCATTGTAATATAATTTTGATTAAGGAATCTAATCTAGGTTAATGGATTGCGGATTTGAATGCCACATAATCATATATATTGTATTGTAAATGGTGAACTTAATACAATGAGACTTAGACATATGACTCTAATCATTTGTTGGTTTTCCCTGTTAAAGTTTCCAAGGTAAAATTCTTAGTACTATGTGTGAATGCTATTGTTTTCTTTCCATTTTATAAAGAATATGTGTGTGCATTGTTATGTTGTAAAGGTTTAAATCTTGTAGGGCTTGTGCTGAAAAT
The DNA here is from genome assembly GCA_009831015.1 of Picea engelmannii. NCBI lineage: Eukaryota > Viridiplantae > Streptophyta > Pinopsida > Pinales > Pinaceae > Picea > Picea engelmannii. Next base: position 79,751 of record ML808988.1, read on the forward strand.
AAAAAATCTAATATCAAAATTTTAATTTACTAACTTTTTCTAAATGAAATAAAAAAATCCATATATTTTACTAATTAAATAAATTTTATATTTTAAATTTATTTATTAATAATTTTATTCTTAATTTATACAATTTTTCATATTAATATTCTATGTTTAATATAAACATTATTATTTAAATCGCTATTTATCAACCAAATTAAAATTTTCAATGAGTGTTAAAGCCTACAGAGGTGTACATACCCTAACCCCCTTCCTACCCCCTTTGGATTTGAACCTGTGACCTCTAGAGAGTAAACAAACAGTCTTAACTATTAAGTCCACTCAAGTTATGTTTATATATATAAGTTATGTTATGTTTATATATGATAAGTGTTTTCTACATCTCAATATGAGGGAGACATGTGACATTTAAAAAAAAAATATTTCAATGTCAACCATAAATAAAATATTTCAATATCAACAAAAGGTCTGTGCGGGACTGAAACAACATAGCCTCCCCTATATGCATATATGTAATATTTTGTCCATATTTAATATATATCTTAATTCAAGTTATGCTTGGAGATGATTAACACGTGGAAATAGTTTATTGGTCGATGAGTGAAATGACATGTTAATAGTCCCAGGAGCATGAGGAGAAAATCAAACCATCAAGTCACAAAATTGACGTTTCATATGTGTTTGTTTGTTTGATCGGACGACCAATAGAGACTGAGGCAGAACACCTATCGGTCGTCGAGTGAGGGGAGTGAGTGTGCTAGATGAAATATTTGGTCGATCCCATCGATGACCAATGATTCCATTAGTCGTCGGTTGAATGATGCAAGAACTCTAGAACATGACAAACCAACACTGCAAAACCCCCCGATGACCGGTGAGCATGAAACTCGAGGCATGACATGGAATTCTAGGCTATAGTATGAATGATGACATGGAAATGCCACTTGGCATATGATGTGGCCATCACCAATCACAAATTATGACAATGAAAGCTTCAAGATGATGACATGGCAAGGGTACGGCCGACACGTGGCAGGTGATGTGGACGGTGATGTGGACCTTGTACGACCATCTCAAATGGATGTAGTTCACGCTAAGGAATTCAATAGTCATCATCCATCCTCTCTTTTGATCGATGTATAAGATTCATTCATCAAGTTCATGGTTCATCGACATCGTCTGATACGATTTGCTCTTATTAAGGACTCAGTGAATTTCGTTGATGCACGATGGCTTCATCGACGATCGACAGAATGCATTTGTTTTTTTAAACTGACTCAAAATCTTACTGACGTCGATGGCTTCAGTGACACTTTCAAAATTCCTTCAATGGGATTGAGAGTTTGGTAAATTGTTATTCTTTTTCTTTCACCTCGAACCCCCAATGAGTTCATCGACACTTTTTAGAGAATGTTGGAATTTCTCTCTTTTTAAAAATCTTTCTTTTGTTTTCCTTTCCTGATTAAAAACATGACATTTTTTGGATTTTCTTGAGATTTTAAATGCAAAGAAAACAAAGGGAAAAAAACTTAACAAAGGACAAATATGCAACCTATGTAAAGCCAAAAGAGAAAGGTATATAATGGTTAGAAGAAAAGTGGTGCCAAAAAATTGAAAATTTTAAGGGTGTGTCGAGGACTCAACAAATGACAATTCACTGGATGAAACCAACATCTCTACTTATATATTTTTCGACCCATTGTAATATAATCCTAATTAAGGAATCTAATCTAGGTTAATGGATTACGGTTTTGAATGCCGCATAATCACATATATTGTATTGTAAATGGTGAAGTTAATACAATGAGACCTAGATGTGTGGCTCTAAGCATTTGTTGGTTTTCCCCATTAAAGGTTCCAAGGTAAATTTCTTAGTACTATGTGTGAATGTTATTGTTTTATTTCCATTTTATAAAGAATCTACGTGTGCATTGTTATGATGTAAAGGTTTAAAACTTGTAGGGCTTGTGCTGAAATAAAATATTCTAATATCAAAATTTTAATTTACTAACTTTTTCTAAATGAAATAAAAAAATCCATATATTTTATTAATTAAATAAATTTTATATTTTAAATTTATTTTATTAATAATTGTATTCTTAATTTATACAAATTTTCATATTAATATTCTATGTTTAATATAAACATTATTCTTTAAAAAGTTATTTATTAACCAAATTAAAATTTTCAATGAGTCCTAAAGCCTACGGAGGTGGACATACCCTACCCCCCTTTGGATTTGAACCTGTGACCTCCAGAGAGGAAACAAACATTCTTAGCTATTAAGTCCACTCAAGTTGTGTGTGTGTGTGTGTGTTTGATAAGTGTTTTCTACATTTTAATATGGGGGAGATGTGTAATTCCTCCCAAGCTTAATATGCAGTTGCCATGTGACATTTAAAAAAAAAAAATCAATATACACATTAAGTAAAATATTTCAATATCAACAAAAGGTCTGTGTGGGACTGAAACAACATAGCATCTCTTGTATGCATATATGTAAAAAAAAATCCACACACACACACACACACACACACACACACACACACACACATATATATATATATATATTAATTCAAGTTATGTTTGGAGAGGATCAAATCCTTTAAGTTAAAACTTTTTTTTAAATTGAAAAACTTAAAAAAAATATTTACACTCGGAAAGATTTAATCCACACAATAACTAAGTTAAAATAAATATTTACAATTTAATTTATTTTTATTCTATACTTAAAAAAATAAAAATATTAAGAATAATTTTCATTATCTAAATCTCCTTTTGCTTGGCTAAGACCTTGTCTTCCCATACTTAAGGAAACATGTTATTGACAAAGATCGAGAGGCATCTAGCAAAAGTGAAAGTCTACACCCTTAGGAACCACCATTGGGTTATTTTAGGCGGCATGGTTTTCCTTAAATAACGGTGATGAGTCAGTCTGCATTTGTGGATAACAACGAGTGATGGTTGTCCTCATTATTGTTTGACATATTGAGTTATGATAGGTTTTCCCACTATATTAAAAAAATATATTCAAGATGCTTCCTATAACGATTGTCACATATTATGACATGAATTTTTGGGGAATCCTTACATATTAACTACGCTTTGCACTCAACAATTAATGTCATCTCTTACTAAATGAAATGTCAGTGTTACCTCAAGAAAATATGTTTAAATTGTCAAATATTTCTAGCACTATTGGATTTCGAGGGTTTCTTTCAATAAAACAATCAAGTTTCCAAACTCATTGTAGTAGGGAGGAGACACCCAAAAAAACGGAACCATGTTAAGGATTGGTGTGGCCCAGGCTAGGTGTGATCCCCGAGTGATTTTGACAACTTAGATGTCGTGGGTCGAGGTTGCCTAAACCATAGGCTAGTCCAAATGACCCTAGGTCGCCTAGACCATAGGGTAGTCCCGCAAACAAAACAAAAAACAAAAAAATGTCTAAATTCATCCACATTTATTGTTTATTTATTTAATAACTAATAATAATAACAATAATGTAACATATTATAACTTTATAAAGTTTTGTTTATAAACTTCACTTAAAAATATAAATCTATGTAGTTAAGAAAAATATGTTAATTTTATAATCATATGATATTTATATTTAAAAAAATTATGTTGATCCTATAAAAAAAGGTTGTAAATGGTTAGCATTTTTATTTTTGTCCATCACATTTGTAATCTTATCAAATCCATATTTATTTTTTTATTGTTGAAATTATTAACTCCTACTTGTCTTATGTGAGACCATATTTCTTATTGGTCATTGTGAGGTACAATTTGTCTCTAATTAATGAATTTGTTTTTATGTTTTAGGAGGTTGTTGGATTAGTTGGATATGAAAAAGACTCTCCAACTAATTGGCCCTTATTTTGGAGTGTGGTTGAGATATTCTCTTAACAATTTGTTAATTTGTTAAGATAGTGTTTCTAACTTAAAGCAAGTTTGATGTATTTATAAATGTATAATTGTTTGTTGAATAGTGTATCAAAACACTCAATAGAATTTTTTGGTTTGTGAAAATAATGTTTACTCTTTCATTTTTCTACATGGTATCCAAGCTAAATGTGGCTTGAATACTTAACAAAAATATTATGGGTAGCACATCACCTATAAGAAATGAATGTAGAGAGTAGAAGTCCATCATTTCTTTGATATCTAGCTTACAATTGTGGAGGTTGTGTAGTTTCATTGAGTTGCTTGAGAGGGAGGTGTTGAAAGACTAGAAAAAAGTCCGTAGTGGAAACCACACATGAAGAAAGAAGAGCAAACCCTCAACCATCCATTTAGTTGGTCCAACTTTGAGGTTGCCTCAAATAAATGAAGAGCTCAAAGCCTTCACTCTGAGGCTTTAATTGACTATTCTCGTTGGAGATTTCAATTTTTTATTTTTTCTCAAGTGGAGTTTGGAAGTGTTGGCACTCAAGTGCACCTTCAATAGCTAGATTTTAATGCAAGTAAAATTGTACAAGTGAGTGTGGGCACAGTTAGAGGCATTGGATGAATCATTCTTCATTGGGTCAGTTGGGAGGGTATCCTCACCACCTCGTCCTCTGGTTGCCACCCATTTTGCTTTAGATGGTGATGTTGATATCTATGAATTCTTTTGTTGGAGAGAAGTAATAGGCTTTGACAAAGCAAAGTGCCTAGAACTCCAAGCAGCAAAATTAATGCTAACATGTTCTCAAATTGTTCATTTTGCAGCAAGTCAGTGCCATCCTGCAGCTATTACTATCATTGGTCAAGTTTGCCTGTGAAATATATGCATGGCCCGTTGGGAAGGGGCAGGTTCTCAGTTCAATTCTTAGCCTACCATGGCATTGAAACCTTCATCCAAGGCATTGAAACGAGCATTGATGGTATCCCTGCATTGCGTGGATCTAGATGTTGCTAAGAGGCCAAAGATGTGTTGAAATGGTGACAACAAATCCCCATGGGATGTGGATCTAGATCCTACTATTCAGCTTTTGGTTGAGATAAGGCAACCTAAGTTAGAATGTATAATTAATGAATTAGTTTCATTGTAACCGTGGGGGAAATTGTTTAAATATGTGTGCTTGAGAGACAAATATTGAACCACGGGCTTCAAGCCCTCTCCAGGCTGTTGGTTGTAATCTCCATGATATGAATAATAAGACAATCGATGCCTATGCTTGGTGGACGTAGCCCAATGTTTGGGTGAACCACGTGAAATCCCTGTGTCTATTTCTTAAGTGTGTAATTGTTAATTATCATTGAGAATTGTGTTTTCCGCATTGATAATTCTAACAAGTGGTATCAGAGCTGAGGAGGTCGCTGACTGGAAGAGTCACTCACTAGAAGAGGTTGTGTTTGAGATCTCTGTGTTGGAGAGGCTGCGTTTGAGATTGTTGTGTTCGCAGGTTGCTTGAAGGGAGTGTTGTGTTTTGCATCAGCGTTAGGGGTCCTTCACGGAGGGAGCGTCGTTCATCGACGAAAGCATCAGCGCTGGCTGTGTTGGAGAAGAGGAGGCCCGAGTTAACAAAAGAACACCCCCCCACTTCACGTGGATGATCAACAAGTTTCTTTTAATTAAAGTTTAAGCACATATTACTTTTTTAAAAGGATGCCATTTGCATGTTTTTTAATTAAAAAGTTTCAAGTCACTTGGTTGCTTATGTTAAAGGTTTATTATATTTGGTTTTAAATATAATATGAAAAAGGGTGGAGGAATAAGGTGTGTGAATTTTATTCACAATTTTTTTTTAAAGTTGAATTTTTAATTTCTTTTAATAAAAAAGGTGGATGTATGTATTTTTTTAAAAACTACATAAGATTATTTCTCCACATACTTTTTTTGAAAGGGCCTTTGTTATTACAAGCAGTGGTGGTTGATGCAGAGTACCAAGTTTCAAGTGGAGGTGTTGCAGGGGTTGTTTCGCCTCTGGTGAACAATGCTAAGCAAGGTGATAATTGAGCACAGATGAGCCGATCTGTTGAAGGGCAACATAGTGGAGATCTCTGTGTAGAAATCCCAGATCTGTTTTTTGGTGGGAGATCAGTGTGCTGCCCAGTAAAGGTGCTCAACAATGACAGATTTGTTTGTGACAACTCTGTGATCAAACAACCAGAGACAGAAGTGTTGGTAAATGGCATCAATCGCAATAAAGGTAATGGTAAAGTTGCCATGAGAACATTTTCTTTTGGAGTTGTATTTTTAGGTTATATGTAATTGGGCATATTGTTGTAAGACCTGGTTAGGCATGCGTACCCCTGGTTCTGTTAAGTCACCTATGAAAGTATAGATTTAGGTAGACTAAAGAAGCGTGGGGGGGCATGAGTCATGAATTAAAACCTTGTACATAGATCTACAGTTGTGGGTTTCGGGTCCATGATTATTGGTTTCCCGTGGTATGGTGTCCATAGAATTGCATGTTATGGGGCTCAGTGAAACTCCATTGTAAAGCGGCTTGGAGGTGAGCAGTGAAAAGTCCATTTGGCAGTTTTGGTCGGATTTGGTCAAGGTTTTGAATACTTTGTTCGAGGTGGAGCACTGAAGGTGCCTTGGTCAAAAAGTTGGGTCAATAGAAAGGCTGATGTGTTTATGTATTGACAGGTTAAATCAAGGGTTTGAGAACACATGATGGAGGCAGGTTCATATTCCTTTGAATTTTGGAAATTATTGCAGGATAATTGGGGTCGAATGGCATCTTTAGTAATGCCAAGTTGCAGCATGAGTTGTGGTCAGAAGCAGTTAAGTGTTGTCTAGACAATTGGTCACCATTAGTTGCAAAAGGTTGGAAGACTCTGGAAGAGGTATATTGAATAAGTCTTCTCTTGTGATTACTCAGTTTTTTGAAATTGCTTGATTGTTATGTTCATGCTCTCATCAACATTCTAAGTAGGATCCAGATCAAACAAGTAGATCTTTGTTGGTTATAATGACAATGTCAAGGGATATAGATCGTCATTAACAAAGATAGTGTTTGATGGATTTCTTCTCAAATCAGACATAGTAAAAGATGAAAGGAATAAAGCATGACTGATAGCAGAAAGGTATTTGGAAGGCATTGATTTCCATGAAATATTGTCGTCAATCGTTAAGATTTTCTCTATTCATGTAGTGTTGGCACTAGTTGTTGTAGCTAGATGCTAAGACAAGTTTTTTATGGAGATTTGTATGAGGAGATATGTATATCGAACAACCATAAGGGTTTGTTCAGGATCACAACTAAAGATTTGTTTGCAAGATTAAGTAGTCATTGTATGGCCTGAAATGCGCATCATGCATTGGTACAAGATGGGTGATTCCTTCATGGTGAGCCAAGTTTTACAAGAAATGAATTTAACCATTGTGTTTATGGTACATTCATTATCTTGGTGTTTAGATTGTTGATGATATGCTTTTTGACGTAAAAGCATGGTTAAGATCAACAGGTTGGCTTTGTTGGCAAGGATGTTCGTGGGGAAGGATCAAGGAGTAGCAAAAACAAATCTTGGGCATGGAAATACATAGAGGCAAGAAAGATGGTAAGATTTTGTTATCACAGTTGCAGTATAAGGAAAAGATACTCAGGAAATTGGGCATGAATAATGTGAAACTGGAAAATATCCCTTTGATTTTCCATTTGTTTTCTTTAGGTGTATATCCTTGTAATATGGAAGAAAAGGTTATGTCTCATGTATTGTATGCTAGTTGGAAGTATAAAGTATGCGATGAAAAGGTTTGATATGTTCAAGTATCAGACATTTCAAATGTAGTTGGTGTTGTCAGTAGTCACATGACAAATCCAGGTAAAGCAATGAAATTGGGTGCTTCGGTATCTTAGAGGCACATGTAACACCTACAGTGGTTTCAATGTTTTTGTCTGAGATAATTCATATTTTACAGGAGGATTTGGACAAGAAAAGATCTACTTCAAGTTCTGTCTTTTATGAGTATAAAGGGACCATTGGGTTAGTTTGGACAAAGTGCAGGTTTTGTTTTCTGTGGCAGTCAAAGCCTTGTGCATTTGACACATAGTTCAACTTACCTAAATTGGACATGGTATCACTTTGTAAGACATGTTACTAATGGAGGTAGAGTGGTCCATATTCAAGCAAGTTGTGCAGACATGTTTTTGGAACCAATGTTGAAGAGAAATTGTGGTCGTGATTTTCTTTTCTTGAAGGTGATGAATCAAATTGGACAAGGCATCAGGGAAATTGTTGTCAAGGTGGAGATTGTTGAAATGGTGACAACAAATCCCCATGGGATGTGGATCTAGATCCTACTATTCATCTTTTGGTTGAGATAAGGCAACCTAAGTTAGAATGTATAATTAATGAATTAGTTTCATTGTAACCGTGGGAGAAATTGTTTAAATATGTGTGCTTGAGAGACAAATATTGAGCCACGGGCTTCAAGCCCTCTCCAAGCTGTTGGTTGTAATCTCCATGATATGAATAATAAGACAGTCGATGCCTATGTTTGGTGGACGTAGCCCAATGATTGGGTGAACCACGTGAAATCCTTGTGTCTATTTCTTAAGTGTGTGATTGTTAATTATCATTGAGAATTGTGTTTTCTGCATTGATAATTCTAACAAGATGGGCCATGTCATATACATGTTGGAAACAAAGGAATTCCCATTCATGATGATCGTTTCCTAAGGTATGAGGCTACTAATTGAGAGTGATGTGAGAATCCAACGAATCATACAAACAGACAAGTGAAGGTGAAGTCAACATCCCTAGTCACAGAATGAGGATGGCCCAATTCATGGTTTTTTACTACAACAGTCCATTTTGTGTAGTAGGAAAACTACATGGCAGAAGTTAATGAAATGTGTCACCTCAAAGAAAAGAAGCAGGCATACTAGAAGAGTGGCTTTTGTATTAGAGATAGATATTTGCACATGATTTGAGAAAAAAACACATACATCATCTGCATATACTTCACAACATATTCTTGCAATGGTGATTTGTTGCTCAGAAAGTTACAACTGAGAAACTACTTTATAATGCCTAGGTTACAAGTTCAGAAATGTGAGATTCAGTAACAATGAGGTGAATCAAGTTGTGATAGCAGCAAGAGTCTGGTTTGATGATTCTGCTTTGCAATTAGAAGCGTCAACTCAATTTAGGAAGCTTCTCTCTTTTGAACGCAATGCTCCAGTTGAGTTATTGTGTCCACAACCTCACAGCATACCAAATTAGAACCTCAAAGCATACCAAATTTATGATTGGTCATGGAGTTGTGCTTAAGTTTGTGCAACTTTCTGACCATTTCCAATGATGATAGTGATGATGTCAAAGAATGGGCTGTTTGGGCTTTGTGAATTGTGTCTTTATATCTTTTTGGGGTCTATCAAAGAAAACGTACCCAGCCTAGTCAACTCAATATGTAAGTGCAGAGTGAGTTAGAATTAACTACTCTACTCTAACAATTTCAATGGGACAAGGATGTTGAAGATTAAACCAAGACGTTGAAGATGTTAATGAAGATGCCTAACATACGTGTGTCTTTAGAAAAATAAGAAGCACAATGGCAATTTGTAGGTGAAAAACATGGTTGAATGAAATATTATGACTGCAAGTTGCATCCATACATACGCAGGCAAGCAAGAATGTTGGAGCTAGCTGGAATGCATGAGGAACTCCGAGAGAGACTCTTGGACCATGCTCTAGAGAAATCACCAAAGAGATGATGAGAGGAAACAGACAATAGTACAAAAAAAAATTGAAGATGTCTTTAGAGAAGACTATGCATGCCTTTCAATGTGGTCATGTCCTTTTGTGCAGCTATTAGGTTCAATAAAAATATCATCGAAGTCTTTGTAATGTTCATAGTTTATCTTTGTTATATTTATTGGATTCATTGAAGTTAACAAACCTATTGAGAGTATCTAACTCAATATGGGAGTATATTTATTTTGTTAGAATTCACAACTCTAACAAATGATTGGGGAAGTATTGAGATCCATGACAAACATTGAATTGAGACATGGAAGATCCAAACAAAGACACCAAGTACGTGCGCAATTACAGAGGAGGAAGACAATATTCTTGTCATATGTATCATAATCTCTTGTTGATATATTATAGCCCTACATGCCAATACTTTGCGATATAAAAATCATTCCTTAATCTGCTTGGTAAAGAGTGGTTAGCTGAAAGGGAAATTTATCTATGTTTTATTCCCTCTAATTGTTCCTTGATGAAAGACTACTTGACAAATGTTGCACTATAAGTTCTCATTCACAGGTACAAAGAATGTAAGATTGACTTGGATACATCATGTATCGAGATTGTTATCCTAAAGAATTAGTGAGCATCATGGTTCGGTACCTATGTGTTCCAGTAGATGGAAATATGTCCATAGGATGGCTACTTGTTCAATCTTTACAGTCAAGTTAGTGTTAGGCAATGGAATACAAAAGGTTCTATGTGGTACTAGTGTTCGCTCCAAAGGTATAGTTGGTTCCTAACTAGTATATTGTTCAAGATAACAATGCTACAAGTGAATGGGGGAGCATGGACACTTTTGGTTCCAAGATGGAAGTGAGTTGCTTGGGTCAACAACCATTGGTTGGATATCGTGGCAGTTAAAATAAAATGAAGTTGCATTTTTCTCGATGGAGAGACCAAGGGTTGATCACATACTTAATCTGAAGTGGAATGGTGAGATTGCAGGGGGAAGGACAGAGAGTTTTTTAGAGTTTGGTCCAAGGAAAGTTGGTGACAGTTCTTGTGGCAGTCTTACGACAATAGTGGAGATTGGATGATGGTAGACAAATAAAGTAAAATTTTGTGAGTTGAGTTGGATAAAAACAAACTTGGCCACATGGTGATGTGAATCACACCTTGTATTTATAGCAAGTCTATGATGTTATGCATTTGAGCTTGTATCTTGCCTAGAGTTGGTACTTGGGAGAAGTATTAAAGTGGTACTCAGGAATCGTTTTCAAAGCTTGTACCTACTGTCTCCATGAGATGGCTTATGTTAATTGTATGTAACTATATCTATGTATGTAACATGTAAAGGGAATATCATTGTAAGACCTGAATAGGAATGCATACCCCTTTGCCATTTGTCCTTGATGATTTGGATAAAATTGTTCGGTATAGTGAAAAAAACCTCTATTATGGATTTGTTAAACACTTGGAGGAGTGGGCCATGTGTTGGTTGGATACTTTATGAGTGGACCATGCTGGTTGTAGACTCTAGGAGGTGCCTAAAAAATGGGAGGTGCCTAAAAAATGGAAGTTTTACATTCAGGGGGGAGTTCATCAAGAAGTTGAATGAACCATGTACCCGAAGGGCATCCTATTAGACTGACGGTTGTTGCAATTAGGTACCCATGCATTTTGGTGGATGGTTGTTCCTTTATATGGACTTTGACAGTTTAGTGATCTCTACATGATTGAGGTACGTGATGTAAGTGTCGGGATGGACTAGATATTGACTTTAATGGTGGAGCATTTGTTGTAGGGGACTAGATGATGATGAATCTTGAGGTAACAAAGATTAAGACAAGTACCTGTTAAAGGGGAGTGTTGGAATTATTAACTACTACTTGTTTTATGTGAGATCATATTTGTGATTTTCATTATTATTGATCATTGTGAAGTAGAGTTTGTCTCTACCTAATGAGTCTATTTCTATGTTTTAGGAGGTTGTTGGATATGAGAGATTCTCTCCAACTAGTTGGCCCCCATTTTGGGGTGTGGGTGAGATATTCTCAACAATTTGTTAGTTTCCCAAAATAGTATTTGTGTCTTGAGACAAAGTTTGATGTATTTATAAATGTACAATTATTTATTGAATAGTGTAGGAGAACACTCAATAGAATATTTTGGTTTGTGGAAATAATGTCTCCTCTCCCATTTATCCCACTTATTTCAATCAGGTCTTATTTTGTTTGCATCTCTTACCATGGAGAAAAACAACATAATTGGTTTAGCATTGAAGGGTTTTTGGTCATATGGCACTTAGCCTACTGTAGCCGAGAACAGAGTGGCTGATCACAGTAAGATAATGGCAATTGGAAATATTAGTAGCAATCTTAAATCCGAATAACTTTCATAATCAGGAGTTTGTGGTGCAGATAAGATAGGATCACCCTACGGGTACAGTCCATAACATTGATATATATTTGTAAACTAATAATAATATGTGTGTTTGTTCCCAAGAAAGAAGAAAACAAAGTTTTGCAGCAACAAATGTTCCAAATAGGAACTGTCAAGCCAATTTCAGTGGAATATAAGAAAAGGGGATCATCAAACTGCAAATGGCAGCCAGCCACTAGTATTATCTTGATTCCATGAGAAGAACATCAGCAAAAGACATCATACATTGAAATTGAGCTTGCTACCTTGGTATCCAAAGATTAAGTAGGTTGCAGTATCAGTCTCTTGATCTCACTCACAGAGGCTTCGATGTTCCTGTAGGAGGTTCCCCCTTCTTGCACTGCTATTCTCGCCGCCTTGCTGAGCTCCTCTGCTCTTTTCATTTCTTCTTCTTCTCTTGCCAGCAGTCGTTTAACTGCAATTCTGAAGTCATCTCTGTTGGGCACTGTGGTGGCACCTTCACAAAACCTTAGTCCAACCTTGAGATATTCAACCAGTAACCTAGCATTATAGTTTTGATCTGCGGTCATGGGCCATGTTATCAGTGGGACTCCCAGTGTGATGCTCTCCAGGGTAGAATTCCGCCCACAGTGGGTAAGAAAACCCCCAACAGAAGGGTGTGAGAGGATCAAGAGCTGAGGTGCCCAACCTCTAATTATCAGACCTCTTCCCTTCATTCTCTCTTCAAAACCTTGGGGAAGCACACCATATTCATCAGCAGGTATACTACTAGGCGGATCCCTGATGACCCATATGAAGGACACTTCGCTTACTTCCAGCCCTGCTGCCATCTCCTCGATTTGTTTATTTGAAAGGTCGGCCTGGCTGCCAAAGCAAATATAAATAACAGACTTTTCTGCCCGAGAGTCCAGCCATTGCAGACATATCGATTCATTGATTGAATTGGGTTTCCCTCTCTCAATGAAGTTTCTTCTCTGCTTCGCCTCAAAAACTGCAGGAGGGAGCAGAGGACCCACAGACCAAACAGACTTACCGGAAACAACCCTGTGCAAATGATCTATATAAACAGCTTCTAGATCATAGAAAGTATTGATAAGAGAACCCCAGCTTTTCACATTCAAATTAATGATATATTTGAGGAATTCAAATACAGGATCCGACTTCTTGTACAGTTGCGCAAAGAAGGAGATCCGACACTTGGGAAAACTAGTAGGATGAGGAAGTTCGGGGAAATGGACTATATCGTCATCAGACTCCAGTATTTCAGGCATGAATTTCCAGATAGAATGGCTGAGACAAACAGTAAAAGCAGCGGATGGATAGAATACTATCCTGGGTATTCCGAGCTTGGTAGCTGTGTCATGAGTCCATCCGAGGAAGAAATCACTGATCATACAGACCGGAGGGCCGAACCCATCTGAACTCTTTTGCTGTTGGAACCATTCTTCTATTGGATGATCAAGTTCCTTGAATGAATACATGAAGAGTGGGATGAGATGAGGAAGAACCTGAGCCATGTTTTCACATCCTGGAGGGAGACCTTCGGTGGGAGGAAGGGGAATGATAAGAGGTTGAATATGAAGGCCCTCTGTAGAGGCTTTGTGCAAAAGAGAATCCAAGAGTGGTTGATTCTGAGGAGTTCTGAGGACTGTTAGGGAGAGGCCATGACAGGCGAGGGTATGGGTGAGGTCGATCAGGGGAATCATATGGCCCTGTGCTGGGAATGGAAATACCAGAACGTGAGCCTTTCTGTCCATGTTTGTTGCCATTGCAGTCCAGTTTTAATATTTGAGCTCCATATCTGGGTTGGGATTTCCGATGTAAAATTTATGTGTTTAACATTGAACATTATCAACTTTTCAGAAAAGAAACGTTATTATAGGTATGTATGTTTGTTTAAAATCATAATGAGAAAGGTGGAACCGTGATATGCATTGTATAGAATGTTTCCTCATCATAATCTTAATCTTAATGGTCGGTACAAACCATTTTATGATTTCACCCATTCTAAACAAAACATACAAATCAATTATTCTATTTCTTAAAAATGGATAATATCCACCCATATCTAACAACTCACCGTTTGTCACTATATACGTTTAGTGAATTTGCAAAGCTTAAATTGACCTGAAACAAAAAGGGATGTGTTCATATAATATTATATCATAATGGTACTTGGAGTTAACATTAGTAAAATATCTATTCTCTTTTTATAATTATGCATATTTGAATTCTAAATTTTTATAAAAATAATTCTCTTGATCATGTTAAATTTGCTACTCCTTATAATGAAAATTCATTATTAAAATTAAAAAATATATATATATTTTATTAATAACATTAATGTTTATTTAATTGAAAATAAAAACTAAAATTGTAATTATAATATTAAACCAAGTTTTTTTTTAAATCTAATTTATTAAAATAATATTATATATATATATATATATATATATATATATATATATATATATAGTTTGAGTGGGCTTAATGGTTAAGAACATGTGTTTTCTCATAAAAGGTCACAATCCTTTAATAGATTTTATCAATAGTTTCTAGGTACAATTTTAAGATCACCATTATAATAGATGACAATTCTTAATATAAATATTGATGGCATAATATTAATAAATTTAAGATAATAGTAATTAAATTAAAAAAATTGAAAAATTCAACTCCAATTTTGTATGTTAAGAAAACACACACACATATAAATATTCAAATTTGAATCGCAATATTAAGAAGTGGATCATTTTCCATTGTAAAGCTTATTTTGATCTTAAGAACAAATCTAGAAACAATGAATTCTAAGATTGAGATAAGAAAAAAATCATTTCCAACACTTTAGTTTTCTCATTATTCTATATGATTATGAAGTTTAGGTTTGCATAATCTCCTAAGCATCTGACATTCTGTTATTATTGATAAATACCTCTGCCACCATACAATCAACAACTAGCTTAACTCAGAGACTATCATTCCCAGAACGACCTCTTACTTTTGGAGGAATATCACAAAAACAAAATTCCTTATCACTCAATGGCTCTCCTGGCGTCCAGGATCGGGCTCTCAAATTACACTTGGTAGGGATCGCATTCTCGGATTGGAGGATACAGCCGCTTTATCTCAGCACCTGACAACGTTCCTGCAGGAAAAAAATCTTTGGTTTTTATACCAAATCCGAGTTGCTTCCAGATCGGATTACCTCCCTGACAGTTGGATTACCTCCCTGACGGTTGGATTACCAGTGCCTCACTCGGCCTTAGCACAACTTTAGCAGGGCAATTTTTTCTCGAATCTCACACAGTCGGGCATTCACCTTACAGATGCGGCTGATCAACTCTAGTGGACGGGAGGTGATCGCTCATGTAACAATTATGTTCATAATATATATGTTGCAATCACAAATTCAATGTGGCACGAAAACGTCAAAGGTTGGAGGAACCAGATCTGGACCTGGCATATTCCACTGAAGATTAAATTCTTCACCTGGTTATTGGTTGAGTATAAGCTTAACACTTGGGACATTCTTTTAAAAGAAGGATGGTCGGGGCCTAACATTTGTCACCTCTGCAAATCAGAGTTAGAATTGGCAAATCATCTTTTTGTCTTTTGCACTTTTAGTAGACAGGTCTGGAAAAGATGGCATTAAATTTACATTTTCAAACTATTTGGCATGGGATCTCACTCCCAAATTTCTTTGATAGATGGGCACAAAAGGAAAAAAAACTCATGCACCTACCATCCATTATTTGTTGGGTTACTTGGTTAGAAAGAAACAAATCGATATTTGAAAATGGGACGCCTTCGGTCAGTGCTACTACATACAAAGCTCTTGGTATTCACAACATTTAGAATGCTTCTTTTGCCAACAAGCCTTTAAAAAAACACATCTTGCAGGCTCCTTTATCAGAAGACTCACATATTGGATGGTTTGATGGGGCAGCGCTTTTAGATGGCACCCAAAGCGGAGCTGGAGGTGTGAACAAAACCACTCAAAACATTTTTTACAATTGGACCTTCAACTGTGACCCATGCACCAATACCAGGGCATAACTATTGGGTGCCTGGGCCACTTTATTTTTGGCCACTCGACTACACATCGATGCCATTCAGATACTTGGAGACTCCAGAATCATCATCAAGTGGTTGAACAACAGAGGAGATCTCCAAGCCATCTTGCTCCTAGCTTGGAAGGATAGAATTAGATTGATCCAGTCTAGTTTCAAAAAGATCAGCTACAACCACATTTACCGAGAGCATAATAAAGCTGTTGAAAAACTATCAAAGACAATACTAAAATAACAATTGGGAATCCTCACCTACAACATATGGATAGATGGACATGACGGACCTTCCCACTTAACTATTTTTTAAGAACAAAATTTTCACTATATTACTCAACAGGCTTCCTTGATACGAAAGATGGAAGTATTCCATCTAAACATAGTTCTTCATCTTTCTTGCAAGCACTGTCATCTATCACAAAGCAACTCTCCTAGATATGTGTTCTGAAAGAGTAGATTTTTATTGCACACACTTGCTGAAAGGCATCTAATGATGAAAGCACACCCTATCTTTCACATTATATCTTTCAACAGTCTTTTCTCAGCAGTGTTTTGTAATCTTTTTGTATTGAAAACAAATTATATGAATATATAATTGAGAAATTTTCCATTTGAAAAAAAAAGTATCTTGTGAGCTTTAAAATAAAATCAAGCAAATCCAAAAATGTTATATAACTTATAATTTTAAAATTAAATCAAATACTCCTTGTGCATTCTCTTCATTAAAGTTGGTTGTATTTATGTGGAGTCTAAATTCATTAAATTGCCCCAGAAACAATGATATTTTCGTTTTTGGATAGACTTATTGCTTCTAGTATTTAAGAAATTGCCACCACTACAAGTTCAAGAGAGGTTGGGGTAAAGATTTATAATCTTGGCATAATTATTGGAACATAAAAGATGACAATAAAATTAATAATATGAATAAGTATAATCTTACATCTGTGCAAAGTTAAAGATAATACCTAAAATAACAACAAAATAATTAGTAAGAGGAAAGTTGAATTACTAAAAAGATTTTATCAACTTGATTTTATTAATCAAAACAATTTTCCTAACATTATGAGCTTAAGAGATAAAATAAATGTTATTAAATTAAAGATCAATACATGGTTTTTATAATGAAACTAAGAATGAATGAAGTAGTAAAATTTGTGATACAATGGAGGTTGAAAATGAACAACATTTTTTTGATGTGGCATACCCTTTATAATATAAGACCTAACCTTATCTAAATTCAAAAATCCATGGCTATTAAAATGGGAGAGTAAAGTATTACACACTAACAATATGTAAATCTCTATATTGAATCAATGTAATGATACATATAAATACAACAAGGTTTGTCTCAAGATAGACAAACTACCTTGATGTTACGAGGAAAATCTCTCTATGGCTAGGGGTAAACCACAACAGATGGAACGACACCCAGAAATCAACTCTAATCTCAAGTATGCTAGATAAATGAAAATGATAACAAGAGAAGGCTAGAATCCTACCTCGTCCGGATGTCCGAATAAGACCACAATTGAGCTCACGACCCAAATCTTTATACCTGCAACTTGTCCTCAACATCCAAGATACACAAGGATGTGGAAATTATATATAATGTTATCATATAAACTAGCATAATCCATTAACATGCATAACAAATACACCCATGGAAATAAATACAAATGTTTGTGACATATAATTGGATGAGAAAAGTGTATTTCTATTAATATAATCAATAGAAGTACATAGGTGGAAAACTTTTGTAATGACACATATCGGAACCGAGAAACTAAGCCCATCCAGTTGGGCCTTCACCACTTCAATCCTCCACAAAGGCAAGCTCACAAGTAGTAGGAGGGAATGTGGTTCTCTAGCTCAAGATAGGAAGATCTTGGGTGATGATGTTACAAGGAAAATCATTCTATGGCATGGGGTAAACCACAACAGACGTAAATGATTGTAGAAATCAACTCTAATCTCAAGTATGTTATATAAACAAATATGCTAACAAGACAAGATAAAGAGCCTACCTCGTCTAGACGTTCGATGAAGTCCATCGTTGATCACTCGACTCAAAGCAATATACCTGCAACTTGTCCTCAACAACCAAGATACACAATCATATGGTGATAATATATAAGGTTAGCACATTTAATAGCATAGTCCATAAATATTCATAGAAAATATGCCCATGGAATAACAATTCAAATATTTGCAATATATTAATTGGACAAGAAAAGAGTATTTCTATTAAAATGTAATCAACATAAGTATAAGAATGACAAACTTATGTGTCGGCACGTTCGGAACCAAGAAACTAAGTCCCTTCCAGCTGGGCCTCCACCACTTCAATCCTCCACCAAACGAAAGCTCATATAAAAGAGACAATCAGGTTCTCCATCAAGTATGGAAGAGCTTGGGGGATGAACAATGTGTTTAGACTTAAAAGGACAAAGAGATACAGACTCAATATGAAGTGAGTAATTTATCTAGAGTAACTTTGCTCTCAAAGTTGAATTCTTCTCCTTTCCACATCTTGGATATGGCCCATTTATAGACTTCAAATGGAACTGAAGGGTCGAGTCAGAACATTTTCAGTATATGGAAGGTCAAGGATCATGGATCTTGTGACGTGACATGGAAACCCGACACCATTTTTTAATTTTGGGCACAAACCCCGATGTACCCTAGTTGTAATGGTGCAACCTACGTATATGCATGTTGTATAATAGTTAGGGCGCGTATATGTGGAAAAATATTATTTTAATCTCTGGGAACTACAAAAAAGGGACTTCAAGTCTACATAGGGAAATGGAGCAGGCCTTCTGAGCAAATTTTCATAGGGTGAGGAAAATATTTCTATAACATATGCCCCCTAATGTGTGAGGTCAGAGTAGTATCTGCGATGGCTGAAATACATTATAATACCCATAAGTGGAGTAATGGAGACCAAGTTGGACGAACTAGTTGCTCATGAGAATATTACAATCTATACTGACTTTGCGCACATGGTTGCCAATTCGAATTACATTGCAGATCCATGTGAAAATATACCAAACAACTGTTCACGACCATGAATAGGAAGCACAAAGGTGGATACATGCCATAGGCTTTCATAGTCACGAACAAGGCCCAATAAAACCAGTCTCAAAATCAATCTGAAGATATGTGTATACAATGGAGTACAATCTGATCTCCCATGATCACTGGAGTCACATAGGTATTGGTCCAATGAAAGATAGCAAAAACTTAGGAAAGATGCGACTATCAACTAATGTATTCAAGTCTTCTACATGATCTGCCAAAGGTGCAAGTCCACATCATGTGAATAAAGGAGTTGAGGTCAAACACAATGATACTTCGTTTGATTACCACTCATTAAGGTATATCGTTAACAAACACGAGACAACCTACCCATAATGAAATTATGTATCAAGGCACTGAGTACATTCTTACAAGTGTGAATAAATGTGCTGAGGTCGAACACTTTAAGAATCCATCGATTAGAAGACATTGATGTGTTCCCAACTGTCGATGGCAAGAGAACCTCCCACTAATGATTGCAAGCCTCTAGGTACTCATAGGACTCTAGGTCTCGTTTCCAAAATAGATGGGCTGAAGTCGATGGAAGGAGACCCACTGAAAGGAGAGCATTAAGGAATCTCTCATCATTCATCACGAGGTACAAAGAAGGAGCTTGATGATTTGGAGGAATTTGGACGAAGAACATGTTCATGAACCAACGACCCTGTGCATCTTTTGCATGCGCCAGATGCAAGCGGTACACGAAAAAGACCCTCTGAATAGAATCCAATAAGGAAAATTTTTGACAAAGGTGAGGAAACCACCAATAAGGCTAATGGAATCCAATACATTGCACGAATCCCAATGTGTGAATATATTTATTGCCATCGAACACAAGGGAAACCCCCTAGTCAGCGACCAATGATGAAATGTCGACTGATGGGTTCAAGGTTACCTTCCAATGATGAAAGTAGGACCAGGGTGCACAATAGGACTACAACTTCATGTAAATCTAAGACACACTGAAGGTATGGCCGACATGCAAATTCAAGAGTTTTGAGGAATGGCCGAAACAGGCTGATAGACATCCTTTGAACAAGAGCATGCGGCATATGGAAGACTCCGACAACATAGACTCAACGATGAAAATTTTTGATGCAGGAGGCACCAATCAAACTCTCCATAGGGACTGGAAGAGTAACCAGTCAGAGGAGTAAACTCTAAGTAATGAGCTCAGCTTCCTAAGGTCATACTAAAACCAAAATTTTGATGACAAGTGGACTCAAAAGTTTGTTCTCTATTCAAAGGCGACATGAGTGCTGCAAATATAAGATTATATTATTTTCTCGCCCATCTTTTTTGTTTTTTCATAGTCAAATGAATGATATGATACAGAGGAGGAAACGAGTGTCACTAGTAAGCAACTAGTTCAGCAGTGGAACATAACTATGTTCAATGCAAGGAGGTGCATGCATGATATGGACACTCGAGGGAATGTTTCCTCTTGGGGTATAGGGTGTCGAGCTGCAAAGGATATAAACAAGGCTCTTCTTGGTTGATGATGCAAACTGCTGAGGTGATAGGCTTATAATGCGAAAGCGAGAACTGGAAATAGGCTCAATATTGTAAGCAAGAGAATGAGATGCAATTACAACTTAACACCAAAAAATGTCATTTTTCATAAATTTAGTCTACTTGGTTTGAAAAAAGGGGTAAACTTACACCAAATAGACATCCTTTCAAATCCAATTTATGAGTGTAAAAGAGACAAGTTCACTCGACAATCTTTTCGCTTTTTGAGAGAGTCAGAAAATGGCTTAAATCAGACTTGTTGGGAGTCCCGCTAGGTATAGGTCAACATGCCTATGAGTAAGAAATGAGGTTCAAACACAAAGTCATATATTAACTATAAGGGACTCCTGGTCCTACGGAAAAAATCTCTGCATGGGCATTGAATGGCATAGAGGTTCTAACTAGGGCATCCATGTTTGGTAAGTCTCTTCCATTCAATAATGACACTTCTAGTTGTATAAAGAAGGTTTTGTGTTGCTACTAAATGGGTTCTTACCTAATGCATATGAGTTGCAGTCATAGGATGATGCAAATGTGCACAATTGATTGATGTCTTATCCTATATGTTGGTTGACGAAAATACATGTCCAAAGTTACGAACGGACGACATGGCGCTATAAACCGCAAGAATCCCTGGATAAAACTACTAAAACCACTCCATCCACTGTCATATTAGTCCACTAGGCCAAAATATTAGGAAAAACTATGCAAAGTGGGTAAATTTTTTCTATAAATAGTGAAAATAACTAATTTTACTATACCATTTGTATTTTTTACCCAAATAGTGTATTTTGGACCAACCCCCAAATTTCAACTACAGATTGCGGGAGCCACGAGTGACGGAATCAACAACCGTCTGGACCAATTAAGTCATCTTGCTCCTCTCTTTATTTCTAGTGGATTAATAATTGCAATTATGTCTCCTTTTTTTAGTATTTCAAAGAGAAACTTAGAAACTAGGGTATATGTGGGTTGTAGATCATCGGGTCGCGTATACGCAGCCCTATGCGTGATTGTTTGAAAAAATAACAGTGTATATGAATCCCTATATGCGACTGTTTAATCTACAACTCACGTACAAGTCTGAGGATTTGGTTTTTTAAAATGTTACTGACTCAAATAATTATTTTAATCTTGTAGAATGGTGCGAGCGTGGAGAGAAAGAGAGCATGAATAGGTGGATGTTGTGGTGGAGAGAGATACAAGGGCCCAAATGGAATTAAAAATATGTGGGATATATAAGTTTTGGGCTCTCAAAGGTATGAGGGCTCAAGTGAGACTACTCCAGATGTTGGTGAACTACTGGGATCCAGATACAGAGACCTTCAAACTTGATGGGAAACCATTGAGGATTGAAGTTGAGGACATATACTTTTTGAAAGGATTGTCACGTCAGGGTGAGGTGGTCAAACTCATAGCCTGGGGAGCTGGGAATGGTATGAACATAGAGGACTACATAGCCACTCATTTCATTGCAGGGACCGAGAAGGTAAGGAGCCAACTCCTGATCAAAGAAATCAACAATATAAATATCAAGATTGTTGTCCTAGTGTTGACAAGGATCATAGGGTCGACCTCTTTGCATTACGCATCGAGACCACTTATGTTCTATTCAATGGAGTGCTTGCGACCCATGGTTTACGACTGGTGCACCTCACTACTAGCCAACCTAAAGAGCTATCTAACAGACTGCAAACTGGGTAGAAAGAGGAACTTCGGGTTTGCGTCTATCCTATGTAGTTTTTTATTCGAGCGGTTTCCAGGCTTGGACCCTAGAGTCGATATTGTTTCGAATGGACCTCACGATCCAAACATTGCATGGTGGATTGAGGTAATGAGGCAGCAGGGGGGTGGTAGGGTACCAACACCCTACAAAGACAAGTTTTTCTTCTGGTGGAGTCGGCAGGTGATAGCTTTGGAGGACTACCTTTATGCAGGGATTGATATCAGAGGACATCCTTACATGCCATCACCACCGGGTTCTTCCTACAGAGACATAGGTATGCAAAAGTTTTTGAATATTTCATTTTTTGTATTTTTGTAGAAGAAAACAAAAATATTTTTGGATGATGTCAAGTACTAACTAAACATGTATGTGACATAGATGTGGGTCCGCGAAAACCAAACGGACTTCCATGACACCGACGGAGGCACCGAGGGGATGAGCCAGCGGGAGGGGATGCTGATAGAGTGATTCAAAACATGCAAGGCAACTTGTCTCGTTTGACACAAAGGATTCCCATGGTTCATGTAGAGGATCTATCGGAGGCAATGCAGTGATAGGTGGTAGGTGTGCCTCATGCTTGGGTATGAGTCTTTCGGTGTCTCGCAAATGCCATAGTATGCTATCATGACACACATATGGTGCCATGGGCGTAGATGTCGTGATTATTGTATTGATCGGTCGTGTATGTATTTTGAGGGTGCGAGCCCCAATTTTGTACTATAACACCATATTTTGGAGAGATGAAATATATATAAAAAAAACATTGGTCTTCAGATTTACTTCTATTACAATGTGTACATTGATGAAAGTGTTTTCTTTTCTTTAGTTATGTGACAAATTGCAATCTAAAACAAAATTAGCATATGCATCAGATACATAATTAGAACTTCTAGGTATGTGATGATAAGTAATAAAATCAAAATTTCATTCCAAAAGTTGTACCCGTAAGAATCATCGGAGTAGAGAAGGGTCTCGCACACGGTAACTGTCATTCAACTGACATACTACTAACTGGGAGTCTAGGAAAACTTCTAAATAGCGAATACTATGTGAAATGGCATTGGATAAAAGTTCTAGAACAACAGTATATTCAGCCACATTATTCGTTGATGGCCCTAGGAAAATGCCACCTGAAGTCACCAGTATACCCTTGGGTGAGTAAACAACCCAAGCGGCAGAAGCCAAGTTCCGTGTATGATGATTGGCCCCGTCTGTGAATCCTAAGTAGATCGAAGACAATGTTGACATCTGCCAACCAAGGGAAAAATCGATAAGTAAGTTGAAGATGAAAAAAGGGGGAAAATATATATATACATTAAAATACATTAGTATACAAATCTTTACACCCAAGATTGGGCTCAAGCGTAATATATTTTCAAGTAGAGTCCATTCCTGGGCTCAACCAACATATTCCCTTCTAATCTTCTAATTTGTAAGCTCCTTTTTCCAAGACACGTCGCATGATATAGGGATTGTGCCACATGGGTTTGAACTTTCCTGCCCTCAATGGTTCTTTGGCTTGGTCATATAGAAGGACCAAGTCACCCTCAACGTACTTCCGAGGACATAAAGACTTATCATATTGGACCTTGACATGTCATTTATTATCTTCGATAGTTGTGGAGGCATCTCGACGCTGCTCATCTAGAATCTCTAGGTGTACGAGGCATTGTTCAATATCGAAAGTGTCAAGTAGGAGCGTAAATGCCAATCTAAGATAAGGGATT
This sequence comes from Picea engelmannii, assembly GCA_009831015.1. NCBI lineage: Eukaryota > Viridiplantae > Streptophyta > Pinopsida > Pinales > Pinaceae > Picea > Picea engelmannii. The sequence goes on from ML808988.1 coordinate 103,903, forward strand.
TTGCATTCAATAGGTAGGATAGATTCCACACCGTGCATTAACTGGAAAGGAGAAAAACCAGTGGAAGTCTTAACCGAGGTTTGGTATGCCCAAAGTGCTGGATAAAGCATGATATGCCGGTCATATTTTCTCTGGATGACAGTTTTCTGCAAAATGGTCTTGAGAGACTTGTTCATGGCCTCTACTTGTCCATTTTCTTGGGGGTAGTAAGGGAAAGAATGACCATTTTTAAACCCCAGTTTCAATGCTAATTCTTTCATCATTTCGTTCTAAAAGTGACTTCCATGATCAATGACAATATCACTCGGGATTCCAAACTTGGATATAATTTTATTGAACACGAAGAATGCAATCCAAAAAATCCACCCCCCACTTAGTGAATGGATCAACGGTAATGACTAGATGGAGAGGGGTTAGATGCGAGCGCATCTTCCGAGTGAACACCTGGCAGGGGTGACACTTTTTAACGACTTCGACACAATATTTAAAAATAGACGGCCAAAAATAACCGGCTTGCAAACTTTTCTGGGTTGTCGCAAGCTCAGATAGATGACCTCCACAAGCCCCACTATGGTAGTCGTTCAGAATAGACTCAGCTTCTTTGTGAGTTAAGAAATGATGCAAGATACTATCTATTGCTTGGCGATACCGAGTGTTGTCGACGATGAGGTAGTTTTTAGCTTGGTATCGTATACATCGTCGGTCATCTCTCGAGATATGCTTAGGGAACTTCAAAGTTTGAATATAGATCACAATATATTCATACCAGGGGTATGATGATGAGACAAGGAAAATGTGTTCATATGGAAATGAATTAACATGAATAACATCCACATCTAACCGAGGGAAGTCGGGTATTAAATCTGCAAAAACTAGAGATTTCTTGGATTTCACAGAAGCAAAATTGAGATCAAATTCTTGTAAGATGACAATCCATTTATTATATTTCCCCCCTATGATACACCTAGTAAGGACGTATTGAAATAGATTGACATTTGCAACCACAATAGTTTTGCAAAGAAATATATAGTGTCGTAATCACTGAACTACATGAATGACAGCCAAAGCTAGCTTCTCAACATGAGAATATTTGAGTTCGGTTCCGACTAAGTTTCGAATAAGATAGTAAATTACGTGCTCACGAAGCTTGTCATCCTCCTGAACCAACACCATACCAATCGTCCCTTTCGGACGTGGTGATATAAAGAAAGTAATCTATGTTGTAGTCTAGAGGCTTTAGTAGAGGCGTCGATATTAAGGCTTTCTTCAAAGCATCGAAGGATTCCTGGGCAGGCTCATCCCATATAAAAGGGGAGTCCTTCTTTAAGAGATGCATGAAAACCTTAGTAATATTGGCATAGTTTACTATAAACCGTCGTAAAAAGTTAGCTTTCCCATGTAAACCTTGAAGTTGATGAATAGTGTGCGGGGGAGGAAATCAAAGTATTTCCTTAACCTTTAACGGGTTCACCATGATCTCAGTTTCAGAGACTAAGAACCCTAGAGGATGACATGACCTAACACAAAAGATGCATTTATGAGGTTTCAAACGGATGCGGTAATTCCAACATCTTTCAAAAACTAGTCGAAGGTGGGTAGAGTGATCCACTCTCTTACGGGAGTGAGCACCGTGATCGTCGAGATAGAATTCGACTATATGCTTGAGATCATGAAACGCAAAGGTCATAGCTCGTTGGAAAGTTGCTACGATGTTCTTAAGGCCGGAAATCATTTTCTGGTATGCGAAAGTACCCCAAGGGAAAATAAATGTCATCTTCTGTTGCTCCTCGGGCTTAATCTAAATTTTGTTATACCTTGAAAATTCGTCCATAAAGAAAAAACTTTGCTTCCCGCGCACTCATCGAGAATCTGAACAATGAAGGGTGTCAGGAAGTTGTCTTTAGGACATACTTTATTCAGGTCTCGAAAATTCATGCATACATGGAGGGTTCCTTTCTTTTTATTTGAAGGAATGGGATTGGATACCCATTCAGTCAAGGGAACTGGGTAGATAAAGCTAACGTTAAGCAGTTTTTCTACCTCTTCCTTAATAGCAGGGGCCTTCATAGGATTGACAAATCTAATTTTTTTTCGAACAAGCTTATCATCCGGGTAGGTTTTAATCTCATGTTCGACAATACGAGGGTTGATTCCTGACATCTCTTCATATGACCAAGAGAATACATCACAAAATTCTTTGAAGAGCTCAGTGTAGATCATAATTTCTTCCGGTGAACACTCTACATCAATGTATACATTTTCAACCTTACCAGGAATATGAGAGATATTGATCATGACGGTAGGGGAGATACTCGCCATGTTTCCTTTGGCATAAATGCTATGTGTATTAAGTGGAACTACGATGTTATTGACTATCTCACTCAAGGTAGATCTAAAATCATCTTGTTCAATTCTAGAAATATCTGGGAGAAAATAAGAGCGATAGTGCATATCATCCCATGGCCTCTTAGAACCATTCATGGCCTCCATGATTTCTTCATCTGAGGGTAAAGTATCATCGAGGTAGTCACGTGAGAAAGACGATGAAGTGGCCCATACGAGATTGAGAACAAGATCCTCCTTGTCCGTCTACGAGGTGACAGGGTACGAGTCGACAGAAGAGTCCAGAATAGCCTGATACACTATCTCTGTTGTCGATAGTGGCATATCCATTCTAGTATGTGATTGACCTTCGCAAGACATAGTAGAGGAAGGTAGGGTCCAAGGATCATTAAAATACGAAGTGCGGAAAGGAACAAACCTCATTGACGAAGTGGACCTATTGGACATGGCATAGATATGATGAATCGATGCCATGAAATTGAAGATACCCATATGGTATGAATACATTTCGACACCAATATTCTCAGTTGTTGAATGAGAATTGTCGACCACATGGATCGACGGTCCAACTGATGCATTGGGGCTAGAATATGCAAAGGATAACTGGTCGATTTTCACGATCTTTCCATCATGAAGAAAACATAGAGTACAAAATACAGATGATACAATTGTAGTCATATCATAAGTCCAATTATGTCCTAGTAACAAGTTATAGTTGAGGGGTGCATCAACCACCTCAACATCCACCTCCATTGTCTTCTCACCTAACTGGACCAGAAAGGCAGGAAGAATACCGTGAGGGTAGAAAGAACGACCGTCAAAATCAATCAACATGGTCGGAGACTGAGAGAGGGTCGGAGAGTCGAGGGCTTTCCAACAGACCAGGGACATCACGCATGTTGCAACACCTTCATTAATAATATTACGTTTGATGGTATACTTTGAGTAACCCATGTGGATTTGGAATGCCACATGGTAAGGCAAGAAAGGCTTCACATATGTGACGTCAAACTTGATAACCTTAGAGCCAAATGGATCTAGAGATACTAACACAAATAAAAAGGCATTCCTCTATGAAGGGCACATCTGGAGTACCTCCAGAGCCGACATCGTGCAAGGGGTTTGACCCAGATCCTCAACAATAGAGTAATTTTGGGAGGCTCTAGCATTAGGGTTGTGGGTAGAGCACTTGAGTACTTCTTTCAGAATACAAGGTAGGGGCTTTGGTTTTTCAATATGTAAAGGCATCTCCAAAGGAGGGGGATACTCTAGATTAGGTACAGTCTGTGAAGAACTATAATTGCGATACCAAGTGGCCACATTAACCAGAGAATTAACCATATTGATGCATAAACGGTCACTATCTTGCATCAGTGGGTTTTGACTTCCACTCGCCACATTTTTTACATTCGAGGAGCTCGAGGCCATGTGATTATTATGTGTAAAAGGATTAGTCAACACAACGGGCAGTAAATATAAAATCCTTGTAGCTTCCACAAGTTTGGGGCATAAGTGGGTAAGGTGATTGCCTATACAAAGCTTGCAGGGAAACTTCCCCTTTCTCCTTTCTTTCTTTCCCTCATGGACATTATTATTCGAATTCTCATTATTACCATTTTCCTTCGGTTTATTATTATTCTTTCCACCCTTAAGATTGTTACCTCGTCCTTTCTTTTTATTCCCTCCTAGTTGTTGGTTACCATTCGGGTTGGTTGACGATTGCACAGAATGTACATCCACCAACTGAGTGGGAGTGGAGGGCACAAATGAAGCTGGCCCTCCTACAGACTGGTTTAGAGAAAAATCTTTCAACTGGATTATCACCAAGTATGAAGATTTCACATTTGCAGAGCCTACAATGCCATCGGCATGAGGCCCAGGATTTTGTCTAGGGTCATAGTTTGACCTTGGTGCGTCTGGAAGAATTTCGTATAGCATCTCAGACTGAGCATATATAAGATCTAATTGCTAGGATTTAAAAATCCCTTCTTCCTCAAATGTAACTCCAGATGTAGAAACATCCTTCGAAATATAAGGTTGTAAAGACTTAAGGAACCACTCTAGAAGGAATTATGGAGGTATCTAGGCCTTGATCAACCTCTTCCGTCTACGCCACTTTTGGATGTGATATGAGATATGGGTGGATTTGTCCTGATGGAAGGATGGCATAAGTTCTATGCCGACATAATAATGAACCAACAATTGGAAGTGGTTGAGGAATACTAAAACCATCTGATTAAAATTTCTGTACATCCTCCCTGGTAGCTCTATGTACCATTTCTCCACAACCCCCATGAGGGTGCATTGAAACAATATTAAACAAATAGAATCAACGTTAAGGGAATTAGAAGAGAACCAAAGATGAAAAGTAGTGACGTGATCACCAGGATCTTCACCAGCCTTGCCTTTGAATTTCAGAATATCCAAAGGAAGTTTGGTGGGGATGGGGGGCCATGTCGGATCATGATGCACAGGGTCATTTATTAATCTATACAAGTATGACATATTGAGCGTGGCCAGAAAAGAGAGACAGGGTTGCGACATCTGGCCCCAAGATCCTAGGAAGGATTATTGTTGGGGAATCATAGCCCATCCAAGGTACTGGTATGCACCATGGCCCTGTCTAGGATTGTAATACCCTCCTTCAAACTGATTCATGAGGGGTTGGTTGGGCACCATTCTAGTAGGAACGTTATGATGAGGGTTGTAAAAATTTCCCCTAGCTAGAGTAGCTCCAGGTTGGGGTTTTCCCAAGGTATGAAATTGATCTCCTCCGAGTGTAAATCCAGAGGATATAGGTGGATTCATCATGCCAAACGTGTTGGTTGGAATCGGTGTAGAGGAGGTAGGTGTAAAGGACAAACCATAAGCAACAGCTTGTCCACCAGGTTGACCACTCCATCTAGGAGCATTAAGACTAGGATTAGAACTGGGGTGAAAAGGACGAATCCCTCCAATCGTAGGAGTCGTTTGCGGAATATGAGCACCGCCAAACGAAAATGGAGTATGTGGAGGAGCCATGCCTCCAAGTCCAATACTAGTATTCAAATTAGATGGTGGGATGGACGATGAAAATTGCAATGTGAAATTCGGCATACCATAAGAAAAAGGGCTAGAAGCCATAGGGATGGACTGAATATTGTATCTCAGTGAGTGACAAAGGGACCCAAAAGGGTTTGTGGCTATAGGTTGAGTATTCACTATAGGTTGGATAGGAGTGATGATCGGAACTTCCAACACTACAACCATTTTAGTTGAAAGTGTCGAAGGAGTATCGTTAACTATAGTGGGTATGGGAGTCGAAGGACTCCCAATATATTTTTGACTCGACTCAGTACTCATCCTTGTATGATCACAAGTCTGGTAGTTGGAGGTGTGTGTATCATGTTTGATAACTTTATGCCTTTTAGAAGGCAGAGACTCAAGATTCGGTGGTACGTAACAAACGACGAGACCTGCAGGGAAGATGGTTTGGCTCCATGATGACTCAAGACTTGAGATATAAAAACAAATCCTAAGGCCAACTAATAATCAAAGAGCACACAAAAATAAACAAAAGGCCAATATGCACACAAACAAGATAAAGTGGTTGAAAGGGGCCTCCCTCCCTAAAGTAAGTATGCCTCACCCAAGAGGGGCCTGAGACTCCCTCCAAAAGATCATAGGTATCAGAATCAGTTATAAGGTCCCTTGTGGGCTTAACAACCATTTGGTCAGATCCCCCTATAGAGGTAATCCTCCATAAAGGATGTGTGTTGTCTGACCCTTATCTGACCTAGGGTACCTACATAATAACCCTTGCAAGTAACCTATGTGGTACCTATGTTAAGCAACTAAGCAAGCACAATATAACCAATGCACATGAAAACAGTTGTAAGTCAGGTCTACCATAAGGGTAGGGTAACAAAGCCCGAAATATTGAAAGCACCACCTCTCATAGAGGTAAAGGTACTAGCAATATCCCCATATACGAATAGATCCCAAGAAATATATATGACGCTAAGAAGGTATTGGGGGGATATCCCCTCAACCAACTTCACATGACCTCGTTCTTAACTCTGGTGTAAGCGGAGCCTCCTGACATCACCAATTATATAATGGATTTCACCACTCCCTTAGGCAGACACATATGTTGATTTTAATAGCCTTGGAGAAGTTTACTCACAAAATCTTATTCCAAGGCTCTAAATCCTAAGCTAGTTTGTGCACCCTAAAAATAAAATTGTTTCTAATCAATTTTAAATTTATCAACATTGCTTTTAGTGGCCTTTCTTACTCAAAAAGGTGCGGTCATGAAACTGATGATGTTATGACTCAGCAAGTAAAGTAAATGAATATGAATAAAATGCAAAGTCCTAACTTCAATTCCCAATAAATGATAATCTTTTCAAAATGAAATTTTCAATTTAATTATGCAATTCAAAATTAGATGCAATCTTTCCATACATGTACTAAGATCAACAATAAGAACCCAAAAGATCAAATGCCAACAATGCAAAATGTTTATTATTTTTGTATTTTCGATATAAAAGAATGAAAATGAAAGGACTGAACAACAACTTGATATAAAGATTCTACTGTATGTAAACAGAGACAAACCAAGTAGGATATGAAGAAGAAAACACCCAGCCCAAGATGCAAGGACAATCAATGCAAAGGATGATGAGAAAGGAGCCACCGAAAAATTCAACCAAAGAAAAGTTTCCTATCACTCTGCAGGCACTTAACAATCATAACAGAGACATAAGGAGACTCAACAACCATCAAAACTTACCCAACAAACATCAAACTCAACAACCAAGCATACAATAATGATGTACACAACTATTCAGGAGAAAACCATGTATATACACTTCCTACAGAATGAAAGCATGCATATGTACGCGACTGTCAGGAAAAAACATGCATATATGTATTGAAACACTGCCAGGTTAAGGATAAGGGTAAGAAACTTAGACTCAAAATGAATAGATGAATTCAAGAAATCAGATGACAAGAAACTCGATATAAATGAGAGAAGTCAAAGGAGAAAAACACTCTGAACCCCACAAAGAAGATTCTATCCCCAGTATGGTCGTCGATTCTGTTACGAGGAAAATCACTCTATGGCATGGGGTAAACCACAACAGACATAAATGATTGTAGAAATCAACTCTAATCTCAAGTACGCTATATAAACAAATATGCTAACAAGATAATATAAAGAGCCTACCTCATCCAAACATTCGATGAATTCCATCGTTGAGCACTCGACTCAAAGTAATATACCTGCGACTTGTCCTCAACAACCAAGATATGCAAGCATATGGTGATCATATATAAGGTTAGCACATTTAATAGCATAATCCATCAATATTCATAACAAATATTCCCATGGAATAACAATTCAAATATTTTCAAGACATTAATTGGACGAGAAAAGAGTATTTCTATTAAAATGTAATCAACAAAAGTATAAGAATGATAAAATTTTGTGTCGGCACATTCGAAACCGAGAAACTAAGTCCCTTCCAGCTGGGCCTCCAACACTTCAATCCTCCACCAAATGAAAGATCATATAAGAGAAACAATGAGGTTCTCCATCAAGTAGGGAAGAGCTTGGGGGCTGAATAATGTGTTCAGACTTAAAAGGAAAAATGGATGCAGACTCAATATGAAGTGAGTAATTTCTTCAGAGTAACTTTGCTCTCAAAGTTGAATTCTTCTCCTTTCCACATCTTGGATATGGCCCATTTATAGCCTTCAAATGGAACTGAAGGGTCGAGTCAGAACGCTTCCAGTATATGGAAGGTCAAGGATCATGGATCTCGTGATGTGACATGGAAACCCGACACCATTTTTTAATTTCGGGCACAAAACCTGATGTACGCGGGATGTAATGGTGCAACCTGCATATACGCATGTTGTATAATAGTTAGGGCACATATATGTGGAAAAATATTATTTTAATCTTTGGGAACTGAAAAAAGGGACTTCAAGTTTGCATAGGGAAACATAACAGGCCTTCTGAGAAAATTTGCATAGGGTGAGACAAATCTTTCTATAACATTTGAACACAAGAAGTTCAGACTTTCAAGGACAAATGGATGTACACTCAATATGAGGTGAAATTTCTCCAGAGTGTCTTTGGTCTCTATGATGAATCATAATGTTCAAGTCTTGTATATGGCTCAATTTATAGCCTTCAAAATGAATTGAAGGGTCGAGTCAGAGAATTTATAGTATGTGGAAGGTCAAGGATGATAGATCTTGTGACATGGCATGGAAACCTGACATATGTTTTTAATTTTTTAGCACAAAACCCAATGTATGCGGGTTGTAATGGAGAATCCTGCATATACGTGAGTTTTCTAACTATGGGTCGCGTATATGGACAAAAAATTATATCTTTTAATCTGGAGTGAACAAAAATGGGGAATTTGAGTCTGCAAAGGGAAATGGAAGGCCATCAAAGAAATATGCATGGAGTGTGGTAAAATTTTCTATAACAGATACCCCCTAATGTGTGATGTCAGAGGAGTATTCGTGATGGCCAAAATACATTATAATTCCCAGAAGTGGAGTAATGAAGACTCAGTTGGAAGAACTAGTTACTCATGAGAATATTAAAATTCATATTGACTCTATGCACATGGATTCCAATCTAAACTACACTGTAGATCCATGTGGATATATATCAAATAATTATTCATGGCCATGAATAGGCAATACAAAATGGACATATTCCATAGGTTGTCATAGTCATGAACAAGACACAGTGGAGTCTAATATCAAAATCAACTGAAGATATATGTATACAATGAAGTACAATCTGATCTTCCATGATCACTAAATTCATATAGGTACTAGTTTGATGAATGACAATAGCATATATTGGGTGCTGCTACTGTAAATGTGAGGTCTTCTACACTATATAGTGAAGGTGCAAGTCTACATTATGTGAATAAAGGAGTTGAAGTCAAACACAATGAGACTTGTTTTGATTACCGGTCATTGAGGTATATGGTTAACAAATGTGATACAACCCATCGATAATGAAAGTAGGTGTCAAGGCACCAAGTGCATTCAACAAGTGTGAATAAGGGTGTTGAGGTCGAACACTTGAAGAATCCATCGATCATGAGACATTGATGTATTCCCATATGTCGATGGCGGGAGAACCTACCACTGATGATTGCAAGCATCTAGGTACTCATAGGACTCTAGATCTCGATTCCATAATAGATGAGTCAAAGTCGATGGAAGGAGACCCGTCGAAAGGAGAGCATTAAGGTATCTCTCATCATCCAGTGCAAGGTAAAAATAAAGTACTTGAAGATTGGGAGGAGTTTGGACGAATATGATGTTCACGAACCAATGACCATGCGTGTCTCTTGCATGCACCAGATGCCAGTAGTACACAAAATATACCCTTAGACTAACAACCAATAATGAAAATTGTCGACAAAGGTGAGGAAACCACCAACAGGGCCAATGGAATCCAAGACACTACATGAATCACAAAGTGTAAATATATTTCTTTTCATTGAGCACAAGGGAAACCCCCTATTGAATGACCAATGAGGATATGTCATCTATTGGTTTCAATGTTACCTACCAATGATGAAAGTAGGCCTAGGTTGCAAGGTAGGACAACAAATTCATGTGACTCTGAGATTCACTTGTAAGGGGATGGTCGACATGCAAAGTCAAGAGTTCTAAGAAATGACCAGCACGGGATTATACTTCCTTTGAACAAAAGCATGAGACAGATGGATAACTCAGGAAACATAGACTTAACATTAATCATTGCCAAAAGTTTGTGATGCAGGAGGAATCAACAAACTCTCCATAGGAACTAGAAGAATAATGAGTCAGAGGAGTAGACTCTAAGTAATAATTTCATCTTCCTAAGGCCATGCTAAACCAAAACCTTAGATGAAATGGAATCAAGAGTTTGTGCTTTGTTCAAAGGAGACACGACTGTTGCCAATAGGAGATAATATTATTTTCTCGCCCGTATTTTTTTGGTTTTTTCATAGTAAAAGAAATTTTATGATATAGGAGAGGAAACAAGTGTCATGAGTAAGAAACTAGTTCCAAGCAGTGGAATATACCTATGCTCAATGCAAGGGAACACATGAAGGAAATGGACACTCAGGGGGATGTTTCCTCTACAAGTTAAGAGTGCCAAGCTGCAAAGGATATATGAAAGGCACTCCTTGGCTATTGTTGAGAATTGTTGGGGAAAGAGGCTTATAACGAAAAAGATAGAGCCAACATTAGGCTCAACAATGCAAGCAGGATAATGGGATGCAATTACAAATTAACTCATCCAATGTCCTTTTTCGTAGATTTTAGTCCCCTATGCCCGAAAAAGTATAAAATAATATCCAAGAGAACTCTTCTATCCAATGGTAACTAGAGTATTACATTTTCATAAGTAGTCTACTTGGTCTAGAAAAGGGTTAAACTTATACCAAAATAGATGTCCTTTCAAATCCATTTAATGAGTGTGAAAGAGACAAGTTCACTCGACAATATTTTCATCTTTTTGAGAGTCAGAAAAAAGCTTAACCAAGACTCGATGAGAGTCCCATAGGTTGTGGTCAAAATTATATTGAGTAAGAAGAGTGAGGTTCGAATGAAAAGTCATAGAGGGGATATAAGGGACTCCTGAGCCTAATAGATAACTTACAACATGGGCGTTGTTAGAACATGGGTATGATAGGATTAGTCTTTGAGGTTTTTAGAGTTTGTTAAGGCATGTTGGAGGTCTTTGGGACATTGATGACAAATTTTAAGTCTTGTTGACAAAGTTATATTTTGATAACGTTTTCACATAAGAAATAGCCTCCGCTCTACCAAAATGCCTATGTAAAATTAAAAATATATATAATTTCATAAATTAGTTCCCAACCCACGATTTTCAGTTTTCAAATTTTAAAACACATGTCGAGTCAGATTCTAAGCTATGAAGTAAATCCATCATTATTCTTCGTATATCATATCCATACATCATCACTTTTATTGCCTACATGCGCCACCATAATCTCCAATGCTTGCATTTTTCCTGTTCACCGAGAAAGAAACTCCAGTTTGTAAAAGCTGTAAAACTTTATCACCTCACCATTCACTTACCATTGCCCTTTCTAAATTAACCTAGAAACTGTTCTTTCTAGAATAGGTTCAGGTTGTTGGTTTTATTTTGCAGAGAAATGGTTTTATAAAACAAAGGAGAAAAATAGAGAAAATGTTGGAACAAAGGACATCAAACAGAGTCAACTCTTGAACACGGAGTCTACTGGAAAAAACACGTTGCAGATATTAATGTGAAAAGCATCAAGGAATAAGTTTGCAAGTTGAAGGTTGATCATCATTGGGAGCTGATCTTCTATGTTGCTGACCTTTGTTAATAATTTTGATACAGAGGACTACGCAATTAGCATTTTTGAATATTTAAGTTTGGTTATTGTGTATCGTATTGTAGTAATTGATTTGGGATTTCTTAGTGCATTTGTAGCGGGATTAGATATAGGCCTTACAGGTTTATGAAGAATAAATGACCATTGAAAGGACACAAGAATCAAAGTTATTTCTGAATTTTACATCCAGATTTAATTGTTTTAAAAAAAAATCAGGGACAGTGATTTTGATAGAGTTTGTCAACATTTTAAAACATAAATGCTACCATAATGCCTATAATAGTCAGAAAAAATAGAATATGCAGATTTTGGAGGTGGAATTTGATCTGTTGATTCTTGAAGCTTCTCCAGGGAAAGATTATTTCTTTAACATCTATCAACATCATCTAAAGGATGGGATTCATGAGAAAGTTCCAACAACGCTTTGGTCAAAGTAATCCCATAAATCTTCGATCTCCAACAAATTTTCTATATTTTTGCCTGAAAATATTTCCAATTTTTTTTTTTTGGGAAGTCAAGGATGCTTTCGACCTGACCATAAGGAATTAATCTTGATCCATTTATTTTGGATATGAAAACTACCTTGAAAATCTATATATTGTATGAATGAAATGGAATTAAGGGTGGGAGAGTGTGAGAGTGAGTATGATAGCTTAATGTAATATATGAAAGGTCCAAGCCTGAACTTTGCAAATTGTGATCATCACAGAGACTTTGATCTCTTGGAGATGGATCCCTATCTATGTACTTCTTTCTTCTATTATGATTAAAATTGTTGCACTATTCCCAATTTACATGATTCAGTTTCTTTGTATTTGAAGGCATCAATGTAAAACTTGTGGTTGTAGGTTGTGTTCATACTTGTATTTGATTTCATGTATCTAAAATCATTTTAGATTTCATGAAATGTTCTTCTAATATTTTTCTTTATGTCTTCCTTTCCTTTGAGTGATGATCAATTATATCTTTGATTCATGTTTCCTATTATCAGCTCTCTGGTTTTTGACATAATCTATAAAACTAAAAACTTGCCCCTTGAAGTCTATCTGAAATAGATTTGATTTGTCTTTCTTTCATCCATTATCATCCAAGCAATTTTGTTATCCAATTATTGAATGCCTTGACACTATTCTACTCAACAATCAAGGAGGTTTTCTCAAGGACTAACAGGCGCCAAAATGAAAAGGGGAGATAAGCTAGGACGCCCATGGAAGGTAGGCTCTACCATGTGAATTACAAAACTTATAAACAATAGAGAAGATTATGTGTCGCAACTCAATGGGTTCGATCCTAAGGAAAAATGATACAAGAAACGAATAATGCAAAAATGCATGGAGGGGGAAATCAAAGGTATGTGGCATTTTTGAGATTATGACCTGTTAGAACGGATCAACATAAATAAATGTACCAAAGAAAATGTCTCCAAAGTCCTCTATATATGATCAAAAACACTAACCAAAATGTTAATAAGTCCAATATAGAAACCTTTGATAAAACATGTGTTAAGGGATACAAAACTTAAAAACAAGAAAACCTAAAAGTACAATATGTACAAAGGACCGCACATCCTTATGGATTATGCATAGTAGTTCCACAAGTAGAGCCCATTGCTAGGCTTAGTCCAGGGGCCTCTTTGGTAATTGACTTGTAAAGTTTCTAGTTCAGGAGGAGGTCAAAAATCTAAAATCATAGCTTCAAGAATAGCCTCATATGAAGGAAAATAAACATCCATGAAACCGGGGCTTGACAACTCACAAATACCAGGGCTCAAGGTCTCACAAAAAACAAGATCAGTATCAAGAGGAAATTCCAGATTACTCGGGCCCATAGGGGGAGGCCAGGGATCCCATGCAGGTCTCCTATTGAAAGGCAACAACTCACTAGTAGATGACACAAGCTTGGGAGAAACAAAAACTTCAAGTCGAGGAGGATAAAATACTTGCAGAGGATCCTTCATCTATAATATATCGACAAACACCTATTCTCTGGAAGGGTGAAGAAGAAGGAAGGAAAGGCTCTACAAGATCATTCCAATAAAAGGATATTGACGAGAAGAATATGATGGTGCCATATGATATTGACGAGCAAAATATGATGGTGCCATTCCCTTAAGAGCTACTTAGGGGTTTGGGTGTGTTACATAGTGGTATCAGAGCAGGAAACTACACTTGGCCTACTTGGGATCTGAAAGAATTGAACAAATTATATTAGAGGATTTATAAGGGGGAGGGCATGCTACCTATCCTATTCATAAGGGTCAGTTAACACCAATCCATATGACTAGTGCTTATGCCTTGAGCGCTTTACCACTTTTCACAAAGTGGTATTTCCCCGTAGTATAGAAGGAGGTCATGAAGTAGTAAAAACGCCACCCTCGAGAGTGTTTTTGTGGATTTCTTGACCACCACATGTACCTCAGTGTATTTTACAATTCCCCCAACATAGGAGAAATTTTATTAACTCACGCGTAACTTAAGTGTGAACTTTTAATTTGAGTCGTCGATCCTTACATGTGATCCACGTGTATTTTTTTCCACAGTGCACAACGATGAGGATCATTGATCTGATCATGATCAATGATCACGATTATAATTTACCCATCGAGGGTTTGACCACGGATGCCACAATTGAACAATGGAGCTTGATCAACCTTTTGATCTGACGATTCCTCAATCACGATTTTACCTAGCTTATGGAATTCAACAAATTCTACAATGTGTAAATAAATAATATTTGAAATCTCAAAATGAATGATATCCCTGCATTGCTATCCATAAGAGTTTAGTCAAACCTTATTACTAAAAAGCGGGATGAGACTCTATGATGTTTTTGCATGATTAAATACAAACTGTATGTTGTTGAGTGCTTAATAATGAAGCAATTTTTTTTATATAAAAATTATTTGTGTTGTTTTTAACTTGGTGGATAATCAACTAACATAAATTGTTGCTCATCAACACTTAACCAGTCAATGACTTCCCATACAATTTATAAGAGAAAGGATGGTGACACACCATGAATGGGGAGAGAGCTCCCATAACAAAGAAGAAGAATTTGATGAAAGGAGAGTGGTAGAAACCCATCCAAATCTACTTGAGACTTTGAGAAGTATCATGGTAGAGATACAAATATTTAAGGCCAACAATGACATGCTGATGATAGAGCAGGAAAAGAAAAATGAATTCAATGTAGTCCTACTGCAAATCTTGTTAGATATACAGAGGCAATTACAACATGGATCAACAACCAGTAATGTGGACAAACACTAGCCTGAGAAAACCTAGATTCTATCCGACATACAGAGGCATGGATATGAAAGCAACAATGCAAGAAGAAATACTCCCAAGAAGGCCCGACATGGAGCCAAGAGGCATGTCAAAGTCAAAGACTTATCTAAATATTACTCTATTGAAGGAGCAGAAAATCCCAAGGAATTGTCCAACAATCAGACTAGTTCACATTCTTAGAGGAAAAGAAAGAAGAGGAAGCACTCCAAGGGTGGTGACCCTGAAGAATTTAAGAAAGACAAGCCACCCACTTTTGATGGGGAAATCAAAAAGGGGGAAGAAGCAGAATCTTGGATACTTGTCCCGAAGAAGTATTCCAGAGTTCATAACTACTCTGAAAGCTTGAAATCCTGAATAACTATATTTAACCTGAATGGAAAGGCCTCTATCTGGTGGGATGACCTTAGAAATGTAAAGGGAATCCTTGAGAAGGAGTTTTCTTGGGGAAAATTCGAAAAATACTTCAAGAATAAGTACATGTTTGAAAGGTACTATGATGACAAGACTAAGGATTTCTATGAACTCAAACTAGGAAAACTCACCATAGATGAATACATCAACAAGTTTCTGGAGATACTGAGAGAACAAGCTCTACGAAAAGCTTAGTAAGTGTGAATTTTCCAAAAGCAAGTCCACTACCTAGGCCATGTTATCTCTGAGAAAGGAGTGCATTTGATCCTGATAAGAAAAAATACATTATGGATTGGCATACCCCAAAAGATCTAAATGATATCAGATCCTTCATGGTCTTAGCATGATACTATAGGATATTCATAAGAGGGTTTTACAAAATTGGTCACCCAATCACCTCTCTACAGAAAAAGGGAATTAAATTTGTTTGGACAACAGAGTGTGAGGAAATTTTCCAGTAGCTAAAACACCTCTTAACCAATACCCCAATGCTGAAAATTGCAGACCCAAATAAGTACTTCCTTGTATGTACAAATGCCTACAAAGAAGGACTAGGAGGAGCCCTCATGCAAGAAGGGCATGTAATCTGTTATGAATCCATAAAATTGGGTAAGCATGAAATAAATTATGTGACTCATGACTTGGAATTAGTTTCCATAGTGCATGCTTTACAAATGTGGAGGTATTACCTCCTTGGCATAAAATTTGTGCTCATGACAGATCATAGTGGGCTGAGGTATTTGTTTGACCATCCCAAACTAAATTCTATACAAGTTAGGCGGATGGTTCTCATTAGTGAGTTTTATTTTGAGATCAAACACATTAAAGGGAAAGAAAATAGAGTGGTTGATGACCTCGGTAGAAGAATGAAAGTGATCCACTCGGTAGTTGTATGAACCTGTGAAACATAACTTAAAGAAAGAGTTAATGGTGCATAGGAATTAGATGATTTTTTCAAGACTGTAAATGAATATCTAGAACAAGAACCCATAGGGATGAAGTATGAAGGTTACCAGCTAATGAGTGATGGCTTGCTAACTTACAAACGAAGGTTGTATATCCCAAATTGTGATGACTTGAAGAGCTTCATCATGCACAAACTTCATAAGAGACCATATACTGGTCATCCTGGTTACCCAAAAATGAAAAAAACCACCAAGAAATTGTTCTATTGGCCATGAATGAAAAGAGACATAGTTTTATATTTAGCTAAATGTTTGGAATTCCAACAAGTTAAGGTGGAACACAAGCATCCACTCAGGGTGTTGCAACCCCTACCTATTCCGGAATGGAAATGGGAAACCATCTCCATGGATTTTATCACAGTATTAACTAAAACATCCAATCAAAATGATGCCATCATGGTAGTTGTTGACAACTTGAGCAAGGGTTCCCACTTTATTTCGATAAATTCCACTTGTAAGGCAATAGATATTTCCCATATCTTCATGAAAAAAATATTTAGGCTACATGGGATGCCTAAGCAAATCATATCTGATAGGGATGCAAAATTCACCTTAGAATTCTGGAAATATTTGTTTACTGGTTGTGGAACAAAATTATTATTTAGTACAGCCTATCACTAGGCTTAAAATGATGGGGAAACAGAGAGGGTAAATCAAGTATTGGAGGATATGTTAAGGATGCATGTGATGCATCATCCCAATAAATGGGAAGAATACTTACCCCTGGTATAATTTTCCTACAACAATGGCTACCGCGAATCCTTGAAAATGAGTCCTTTTGAGGATCTCTATGGTAGAAAATGCAATATCTCAATCAGTTGGGATAACATAATGGACATAGTTACACTTGGGCCAGATATGATAAAGGAGTTAGAACAAAAAGTAAATCAAATAAAGAAAAATATAAAAGTGTCCCAAGACAGGCAGAAGAGCTATGTAGACAAAAAAATAAGTCATAAACAGTTAACAGTAGGATATCACGTGTATCTCTGAATTAGACCTAGAAGAAGCTCCTTGAGAATGGGAACATGTGCCAAGTTGGCACCTAGATTTTGTGGACCTTTTGAAATTTTGGACAGAGTGGGACATGTAGCTTATAGATTATCTTTACCTCCCATAGTAAAAGCACATAATGTTTTCCATGTTTCATTACTAAAGAAATATGTACATGATTATGCTCACATAATTGATTGGTCTATGATCCGGGAGGAGCTAGAGGGAGAATTCCTTCCATAACCACAGTATATCCTAAATACAAAATAGATCCCTCTCAGAAACCAAACCATTTCACAAGGAAAGGTGTAATGGAAACACTTTGGTCCTCATGAAGCTACCTAGGAAATGGAGGATGCCATCAAACATGCATACCCTTTTTTGTTCATTGTTGTATATAGAGTTTTTGCGAAAGATAGAACATCAAGGTAGGTGTTCCTTTAAGGGGGAGGGGATTGTAACACCCTTGTTTCCCCAGTTTGTAAATATAAGTAATATCATGACCAAAACTATAAACGGATCTATAAGGTGATCATGGGAAGACAATGGACCTTGATTTATTTTGTAATATGCATATTTGATTTTTAATGCAATATGGAAATGTTGAAATACTGTTGAAGGGATGGCCTTCACAGGTTACGATTTCATTAGAGGAATGGTGCAAGAGGGAGGAAATTACTGGTTGAAATGACCCTTCCAGAAAGTACCCTGTCAAATTAAAAATAATGCAGACCATAAACTGTCCTTTGCCCAGAAACTTGATTACCAGTCAAGATGGTAGTTGGGTAGTCTCCTCTAGAATTAAGAAATGATGCGTAGACTACCATCACGAAGCTTCTGACATAACCCATGAGGTATTGGGGAATACTACACGAAAAGAAGAGGAGGAAAGATAGAGAAACATGAAGCACACCGTTTGAAAGGGACATGAGCATTGGAGAGAGGGGGGGAGAAGGATCTGGTCTGTAGCAGTGCATAGTGCAACCTTGCCTATGTTTGGGTAGAAACCGGTTCACCCTTCAGTAGTAGCCATCATATCTCAAATTATATAGATAAGTAACTCATATATTTTTGTGTAGTAATTTAAATGCGTGTATGGTTGAATGAACAATGTGATGCTTTTAGATATGAATACTCGATATGTGAGCTAAATTATGTATTATGGAGATGTCCCGTA
>ML808988.1:122845-138667 GCA_009831015.1 Picea engelmannii
ATATATACATACATAATTGTGTGTGTACCTGTTCATCACGGGGTTGGTGCACCTGAAATTAATAACTCTTTTGGAAATGGGGCGATACAAAGAGATCCTGGGAAAACCATGGAGTGCCTTGGACAAGCGCGAGGTCCCTGAGACTTGATAAGTCTTGTAAAGGAATTAGAGAAAGACTTCATGAAAGTGACTAAGTCCTGGAGAGAACTGTTAAGCCAAGGGAAAACCCTAGTTCACCTCGAAAAATCATGACCTTTGATTTAGCACGAAGGTTAAATATGGGCCCTCTATCGAAATGAGGGTCAAAATTGATCTCGATCGTTGATCTGGTGGAATGGATAGATATTGACCCTCCATCAGATATGGTCATGAAACCCATAGATTATGCACCCCAAATCAACGAGGATCATTGATTCATTGAAGGGTGGATATGGTGGATTATGGACTGTTGGATCAATTGTGGTGGACACGGTCAAAGTAAGAGGACACATAAGACCCAGTGCCCTCATAGTCGTTGGATTCAATATGAATATTGGTTCTCACCGTAGATCTAAGGGAAATCATTATCGGAGTCCCATGGTTGGAGTAGTCAAGAAGGCCCAAAGTAGAGGTGCTCCAAAAGGGGAATTCCGAGGAATAATATAGGTCGTCCATCAGGGTATATCCCCCAAATAACCTCCGTTGTAGATCACTGTGGGTATCATTTAAGTGGGACTAAGAGAAGGGATGACATCATACTAATGTGTCATGCTGACAAGGACCGCCAACGTGTCCATAGGATAACACATGTCATACTATGACTAGAGGAAGGATAGAGGGGGAGTCCCTATCATATCATACCTTGGGATAGGTGTCGTCAAATTTGAATTGTTCAATCAATGAGAAAGAGAAATATTTACCATCCTTAGAGTAGTCTAGTTAGAGTGATCGCAAATATCGGGAATGGATTGACTCCGATGGGAGTAATCTGAGGTAAAATATGTCCCATTGATCAGAGGGCGGCTACGAGAAATGTTGGTCATTGATTTTTCATGGGCCTTACCACTTCCCATAACAAGTTATAGAAAAGGGAAGTGAATGTAATATTGATGGAGGATTCAACCAGGTGGTTAGTCTGTCACTGGTAGGACAGGTGTCAACACATGATTGGAGAAGCTGAGCACACCCATGATGACATGTATGTCGCATCAAGTCCACGTAGGGGTCCACGTGTTGAACAATGGTCATGCCACATATCGTGGTCTTTTGGCAAAGTGAAGAGATGGTTGTGACATGATATGTGTTCCACGTGTCTTGCCAGCATGTCTTGGGGGTGACAGGTGTCTCCCTAAGAGTGGGCCACTATCAAGGGTTTTACGAGAAGAGTACTAGGAAATGTTGTGTACTCACTTGAATCCCGGTCATTATATCTCTAGGGGGGAGATCATGACCATCCATGGTAAGGACCCTTTCAGAGTGAATCACATGGATACACCATGATGGAGGAGCTCCAAGAGAAGACACTGGTCGTTGATCTATCAAACTCAAAGGAGAATTCGAGATAAGATATTTTTTGTCCCTCGCAAGGCACTACATAGAATGGATCAGGGAGCTATACTCCAACGGGTAAGCTCCGAGATGAAATCCAAATTGTTGATCTGATAAGGTCTGAGAAACCTCGTAGTCAGACTAGATCATCGATTTTCAGTTGAAGGTTTAAGCAGGTGACATGGATGGTGCCACATGTTATGACACAGGTATTGCCACATGTTGAGCATATAAGGTTCCACGTGGCATGTCGATTTATCACCTGTAGGTGAAATTTTGTGTCAATTATGAGTGCCACGTGTCCTACAAGGATGGTGTTGCGTGTCAAGAGTATGAGGCATAGCCAAAGAGGTCTGACAAAATACTAGCCGTCTATCACCAAGTCCCTAGAACCATATAATCTGTCAAAGGAGGGATGCCTTCAAACTCGGTAGTTGGAGGGTATAGAAAAAACCTTCATTGGAACACTCTGATGGGAGGATCCCAATAGCTAGAGAATATGAAAACAAATGTATGTTAAACATTGGTTAAGGTATGACACACTCATGCCACTAAGTATGGCGTGATTACCAGGAAAGCCACGTCAGTGTCACGAAGTATGGTGTGTGTACCAAGAAATCCACGTCAGTTCCACGTAGGAGGACAAGTGTGTTAGAGTGCCACGTGGGTGACACATGGCAGTGAGGTGGCCATTAATTTTGATCTGGAGCTTAGTTATGGGAAAAAATACATTCGTTGGAAATATCTTGACAAGAAGAAGACAATGGTTCCATCAAAAGGAAGTTTTTATTTGGTTAATGGAAATTATATTTAAATACCCCATTCCATTAAGAGCTACTTAGTGGATTGGGTGTGTTACAAATTGAAACCTCAAAGATTAACCCAATATGTGAGGTGGTCGTACTTGTTCTTGAATGCTATAGAGACTATAATAGCCATGGAACCATCAACAAGACTCCTTAATCTTTTCATAACAAAGATCATTGTGATGAATACCCCTTGGGTTTTCTTGTTGGCATACTCATACATAATGATGGCAGATAAAGGATAATCTACATCGTTTCCATATCCAATATAACATATGAAAAAAGAAAATAACATATGAGAGAGTTTTGTATCATTGTTTTTTGTCTTCAGTATTTTACTGCGATATTCTAACAATATCAAGGTGATTTTATTTTTAGTATTATAATAAATCACAATCAACTATAGGGAATGTAGTAATAAAGATATTTTATTATTCCTTTTTACTAAAAGAAGAAACATCTTGAAAATGAAAATATGTTTGAATGGATTTTAAGCTCAACTTTCCAATTCTATTTCCATTCCTTGTATGCATATAACTCAATTACATGAGCTCATATTCATCATGCCCTATCCTTATCAAATATTAATAATAGGTGGTTGTTGTGCACATTTCATGTCCTGTTTGTATAATATTTTTATTTTACAGGTCGCAAATATTTGATATATGATCGTATGTCAATCTTTACCTATGTATACATGGACTTATGGAATCATTATACTTCTACTTCTATGGCATGTTACTCTAGGATAGGGTATATTAAGTTAGGTATAAGTGATAATAATAACACATACATGACTTTTAAATTTAGGATTATGTCTTCTTATTTGCAGCATTTTTCAACTTTGGGTTCAACTTGTGATGAAAATAGATAAACCCTAGATCCATAGCTCTTTACGAAACCCATGACGTTAATCGTGACCCTCCTAGTCTTAGGTTATCCCCTACATTCCCATGCCATCCTAAAAATATAATATGCCACTCATCATCCCAAATAATTCTCTTTCAACCCCCTCTAGCATATTTCATGACTTCCTCATCATTCCCCATCCTATAGCTGATAATTGTGCAATGAAATCCCTTCAAGTGACATCATACCCTGAGCTTCCATTAGCCTTTACTCTCCCTAATTTCCCTATTGCATACCCTATTTTATTCCCCTCATAGTTTCCTCCTTTTCCTTTATCCTCAATAAATTACTTCCCATTGTCTTGAACACTATTGGATTTCCTTCAAATATAGACCTTATTTGAGCCTTGTCAAACTAGAAATCCCCCTTATCCCCTTGTATTAAATGCCCTTCTCCCCCCTCAACATCATAGAGAAATAAGACACATCCAAAGTGCATAAATCCTTGCCCCAAATACATGCATATTGAAGTTCAAGATGAGGAGGTATGGAAAACCATCCTACAACACTCCACTTGAGAATTTATTGGAAAATTTAGTGGATGAAGCAAACTCTCTAAACAAGCAATGAGAGGATGGGTAGTCGTAAAATGAGTGAAAAAATAAGATATTTCCCTAAGATACATTTTTTATAAGGAGGATTCACAACCTTCCTCTTCAAATCACAGTGAATCGAGATAGTATTAGAGTTGAAGGACCTCATTTTCACAAGGCATCCTACCTCTACATTAGAGATTGGGTTCCTAGTTTTGATCCATCCTAAGAAAGGATCACTAAGATTCCCATATGGACAAAGCTTCCCAAATTTACCCCAGAATACTTGAGCACGAGTATTCTTAGGAAAATAAAGGATAAAATAGAGACTTTCATAAAAAAATGATGAGCACACTTTGGAAATGGATGGTCTAGTTGTGATAATAATATGTGTTGAGGTGGATGTAAATGAAGGTGTTCCAAAATGCGTCAGTCAAAACTACAAAGTTAACACTCACTGGTAGATATTGGACTTCATCAATTTTATAGAGAGATTGGTCATCTCAAATACACCTACCCCAAGAAAATAGTGGATAGAAAATGTCTTAAGGAGTATGACAAGGAGGAGGGAGCTAGGGGTGAGCCATATTACCCTTTCACATTTGGGGGAGAACCCCCACAAGGAAAATATCCTGGGAAAGCACCACTTGTTGTAGAATTGGACTCTCAAACCCCCTCCTCATTTATATCCATAAGCACTATAGTAACCCTAGAGGATATTCACGCTTAATATCTCTATGATTCGAATTGGGACCTGACTCCCAACCCACTGAGTCCCAAGATTGTAGTAAATGGAAATGTACTCCTCAATATTCATTCCCCCTCCTCCTCAGGTATGGGTGTTGACAACGCCATCTCACCATGAGAGCCCTATCATAAATTAGATATCTTCAACCTGTATGTTTAGAGATTGAGTGTTAAGAATGAATGCATCTACATCCAAATATCAATAGCTTATAAGAAGTTGCAATAGCCTTTTTTTTATCTCACATATTACTTGACTCAAAAAACATTCTAATACTGCACTGACAGAGGGACCCCAGGGACTTTGGGTAATCATCTACTTGGTTTTCTATCTCCTTGTGCTCTCTCCCCTTCAACTCTATCATCATCCTAAAAATTTCAAGAAGAAAAGAGGGTTCTTATTTTATTTTTTCATTTTTGCATCCATGTACATGATTTCCCTTTACAAAATCTGCGTACATACGCGACTTTCATGAAGGAAATGTGTGTATAGGGCCACTTGTACATATCCCATGCCAAAAGGAGGAGAATACAAGTTCAAATTATTTTCAAAACTAAAAATCCTATTGAAAAATTGGAATAAATTGGAAAACAATTGGATGAAATTGAAGAGGAGGAAGATATTTCTAACATGGTCCAGATGATGTCTGATTCTGATCTTTGTAACTCTTGCAATTGCCAACAGAATATCGAAGGGAATTTCACTCTAATTTCACTCTTTTGGTAAAAAATTCTAATGATGTGGTAAATTTTACTATTTAAATGAAATTGGTATCCACTTTTATAAAGTATTTTACCATATTTACATTCTCGAACACCTAATGAATGAATTTTTGATTGTAGATAACCGTTCAAGTTTAATTTTTTCAGGGAAGATCATCGACAATGATGTTTCTTATATCAATCAGTCTATTTATTCGACTTGTGGAAGGAAATTTTTTCATCACTGGCATACATGGTAGGTTATTTCCACCTTGCATGTTGCACGATCAATGACTATTATACATTCCCCTTAGGGTCGTCCCCACTTACTGATGACACATGACTTTTCCCATTGTTTTTAATTGTTGTTTTGTTTTTGGTAGAGCCTATCATTCATGGGCATCCTAGATAGCACCTTAATTTTCCTTTTGCTGCCCATGATGAAGTATTTTCATAGGCTTATGAGTCTTCTCTAGTCCCTCCATGACATTGCATTGAAGCCTCATATTATTCTCAATCTTTTTTTGGCTATTTAACTGTAGGGATCCCATACTTTTTTGTTCGGTTGTAATTGCATTGCATATTTACCGCTTTCACTTTTGAGCCTAATGTTGGCTTCAACTTGTTGTTGCTTAACCATTTTATTATGTATTCTCATCAGTTGTTAGCTTTGCAATCTTTTCCTTTGTAACTTGACACCTATTTCTTCAGAGGAAATATTCCCCCAAATGTCCATATCTTGGACGTGTTTTCTTGCATTGAGAACAGGTACATTCCTTGCACTTGGAACTTGTTTTATTTCCCATGACATTCATTTCCTCTGTTCATTTTAGAATTTTTTTAATTCTTTTTCAAGATTTCTAATATGAAAAGAAAAAAAAGAAAAACGAACATGGGAAAGAAAGAGTCTTCTTTTCAGTTATTGGCAGCAGTCGATTTTCCTTTGAACAAAGCACAAAGTTTTTAGTCTGGTCTCAACAATTTGGGTTTAGTATGGCTTTACGAAACTGAACTAGTTGCACTAATTTTTACTTCTCCAGCTGGTTATTCTTCTAGTCACTATGGAGAGTATGTTGATGCCTCCTACATCACAAAATTATATCAATGTTCATTTCCAATCCATGTTTCCTAAGTCACTCTATTGTGTTATGTTTTTGTTCAAAGTAAGTTTATCCCATGTCGAAAATTTCATAGATATCCTGACTTTGCAAGTTGGCCTTCCTATATGTCAATTATTTCTTAGAATCACAAGCATACATTTCTTACACTCGTGCTAGTATGGAAGGTCCCCATTAACTTCCTATTGGTCTGTCAACTCTTACCGACTACGACACATTGCTCTGAGAGTTTGACCTAGAGTATCACCCTGGACTTATTTTCATCATTGATAGGTGACCTTGTTCTCAACATATGACATTTTTGTTGATGAATGCAGCTATGTGAGACATTATCCATCTAACAAACCTGTGATATGTGGATCATTGCAACTATGTGAGTCTTTCTCTCAGCTTACAAACCTGAGAGAAATCCCCTAATAAGGGTATGTGGTTCCTTCCTGAGACAAAGCTAGGAACGCAGAGATGACCTCCTCCATTCAGAGAGTTGAGAAGAACTCTAGATGATTATCCAGTGTAAAAGGTGATATGTTGAGTTAGACGTGCCTGTGGCTGAGCACAAGGTGAACGTGTGAAATCCCAAAGTTTTGGGTGCATCATCATGTGAACAGAAATGAAGATGATGTATTAGCTTCCTCTGAGCATCAGAGTTGACGAGAAGACTCCAGATGATTCTCATATGTGAGGAAGTGGGAATGCAGATCTATAGAGTGGATGTGCCTGTGGACGAGCATAGGTGAACGTGTGAAGATTTGGTTCTTCTGTGTAATGCAGTGAACTAGAGCTATGGCATCCATATGGATGTGCCCCTAGTGGATGAGCACTAGTGGGTGTATCAGATCCTTTGCTATATATTTTTCAAGAGTTAGAACTACCCATAACCCTAATTTTTATGTAAAGGGTACAAGTCGGCCCCACCTTAATGTGATTAATAATAAATGTAAAAGATAATTAATCTAGATAATATTAATAATATTAATAATAATGATAATAAATATAGTATAAGATAAGTGAGGTCGGCCCTATTGTGCCAATAGACACTTCTGTTGATATAATTAGATTAGTATAAGTAAAGGTAAAATCCCCATTGTGGAAACATATATTTCATGTGAGTTTGGAATTTCAACAAGTACATTTACTTGGGATAAGTGTGCACCTCTCTTTTGCACTAGTCTTCTAGGGTTTGAGCACCCTCTTATGTGTTAGGTCTTTCTTGGTGGTGAAGGTCTTTCTCTTGAAGATTATAGCAAAGGATTTGGCTGGGTTTTCTTCCCTTGTTGAGAAGGGTTTCCCGAGATACGTCTTGTGTTCTTGTGCATGGTGTTTCTTCTTGTGATCTCGGTTGCTGCAACATTCTTGTTTATGGTTAAGACAAATGAAAATTGAAATGAACTACATGATTAACCTATCTTATTGAAAAATCAAAATGGTATCAGAGCATAGGTCTTGAAGAACCCATTTCACAAGCATCTACCAAGCCTCCTCTCTTTTATGCAGAACCGTACGACCCTCCTAGGGTTTCCAAAAAATCCATACGACCTTCCTTTATGAGGTGTTTCAGCCCTAAAAACTTCAACGTTGGGGATAATTTTGACATAAGAGAGTACAGACTCCTCCAACACATCTCCAGAGACTCTCAGAGTGACATTCCGAGCATTTTTAAATTTTGGCCCTAGGGTTTTGCTAATTTCTGCAGAAATTTCAGAATTAGGGTTTCTGCAACTCATTGAAGGAGCTATTCAACTCACCAGTGTTCTCCTATCTTTCAAAGGATTATTGTTGGAATATTTAAGTCCAAGTAAACCTAAAAGTTCTAGCCTATCCTAACCCTTAGGTTTACTAGCCAAGATGACAAGGGTTGTGAAGAATTTAAAATTATGATGAACAACAACTATGATGAAAGATAAGCTTGATGGATCAAACAAACTTCAAGTTCTTGGAAGACAAGACTTCCATTGAAGATTCATTGTGGGTAATACAAAAGGTTTTACCAGAGACAACTATCAATGAATTGAAGGAGGATGACGTCAGGACAAGGAATCCAATCACCTACTCAAGCCATTACATTGAAGGGCCAGCTTCAAAATAACAAATATGACAAAAGGTGACACCGTGAATATCTTATTCATAAATATCTCAGAGGGTAGAGATCAACCAAGAGCCATTGGAGAAATCATATCAACATCCTCAAGTATGCACTTGTATATATTATTTGTATCATTGTCATGAGGGAAATTGCATGAGGAGGGAACCTTTGCTGAAGTCATGGATCTAGAGGGATCTCAGTGCATTAAAAGGAACACCACACTCAAAGTGAAGACTCCAGGTTTGATTGTTATAATTGTAATTCCTCTAACCTATATTTCTAAAGTTTTCTACATTACAAGTAGGTGTTGTAGTCGTGACAACATTCCTCAAATTGTTTTGATTCTAGAGATGTACTCATTATTCTCCTTTAGGAGATATTATTTTGTTTGTTTGTTTTGTTTTTCTTGTTCCAGATAGGCTAACAAGAAAGGAATATGCCTATCCATTAGAGGGAGTCACTTGAATCAAAAGGGAGTCAAAACTATTTGAGAAAAGAATAAAACCATCATTGAGGAAATCAATGCAATAATGCACAATCAGAATCCTTCTATGATTCTATGGGAAGAAGCATGCATGACATAGTATATGTTCATAACAAGAGTCTTCACCAGACTTTGAAAAACATAAACCCCCAAAGAAGTCTTCACCGGAATAAATCCTGAGATTGTACTCTTCAGGTTATTTGGGTACCCAGTGTATTTTCATGTACCCAAAGAGAAGAAGTCCAAGTTTGATCCTTTAGAAAGAAAGGATACAGTGAATATTCAAAGACATTCTAGATCGACATCCCTGGTCAGAGACAGATTGAGACAAGCAGAGACGTTTCCCTTGAGGAAGAGACAGTCTTTCAAAGATCCAGAAAATCTCAGATAGAGATTGACAGTAAGACAATATCCTCTCTCTCTTCAACAGTTCAAAGGGATACATACATTATTTCATTTGATCTAGTTGATCCACTTGATATATTTAGAGATATTGCAGTAGGGTATAAAAGGCCTACCTAGAATCACTCTACAAGAGGCAGAGAAACATACAAGCCTCTCAAGGCACATCCCGAGAAAGCAAAATATATTTTTGAGCTATCGTTTAGTCATGAGGCACTTCATTGATGATGAGCTTCTTGATCTTAGAGAAGCAACATGAGAATAGGTATGGAAAGATTCCATAACAGAAGAGTACCAGTATATATTAAAGAATGATGTATAAAACATTATTTAGGGACCAGAAGGGAAGTCAGTGGTAAGTTCCAAGTGGATCTATAAGATCAAAAATACAGTTGATGGAAGTGTTGAGAAATACAAAACAAAATCTATAGCCATAGGTTTCTCACAAATAGAGGGAGTTGTCTATCATGAGGCACTTGATCTAGTGAACCTTATACACTTCCATCCATACTACCATCCATGAGTTGGAAACTATATCAGATAGATAATATTCTTAATGAGTTTGGATTTCAACAAGAGTGTTGTTGATCCAAACCTATATCATTACAATGTTGGTTACGTGATCCTAATCCTGATGACTTATTCATAAATCCTTGTTGTTGGATACAAGTAATCCTTGACTTTTGAATTCGAGATGAAGAATCTGAGTATGATGCACTACTTCTTGGTACAAGAAGTATGAAAGAGGATCGATGAGATTTTCCTGAGTCAAGGAAAATATACAGTGAAAATATTAAAGAAGTTCAGTATGACAGAATGCAAAATCCACCGTGATGGATTTAAAGAAGAAGATTGATGATGATTCAAACGAGATTGATTCACAATTGATTGGATCACCGATGTATCTGGTTAACACCAGACTTGATTCATGCCATGCAGTGAATGTGCATAGTCATTTCATGAGTCAACTGAGACAAACTCACTAGACAACAACAAAACATGTATTGAGATATATACAAGGAAAAATTGGATATGGCATGAGAAATACCTCCAGTATGAACTTGATTTTGCACGATATGCCGATTCTGATTGAGCAGAAAGTATAGTGAACTGGAAAAGAACATCTGGATGATGTTCTATCGTGAAAGTTTTCCATGATTTCCTAATGCAGCAGGAAACGAAATTTGTTGATTAAGGTTGGTTGTCATTGATGCCAACCCTTGAAGAAATCCCCACAGCACAAAGGTTTGGGTAATGGACCCAATATTATTTTATGTAAAGATGACTCATTATTGTCTTGTCATGGTTGATAAGAAGTAAATATGGATGAACTCCAAAGTGGTCCCCTTATGGTGAAAGCCCTCACGGGAAGACGCTTTGCAGAGTAAAAGAACCCATGAATAATTGTGGAATAATGAGATCCTAGATCAATAGTTCTTTTCATTCCATTTCTGGTGGTATGTGGAACGCCACATAACTCCTCATGGTCTCCTCACGGTTAGAGAGTTATGGCCATGAGAAGTTGGAGACCCCAGGTTTGGGTAATGGACCCAAGATTGTTTGATGGATAACGGTATGAGTTATGATATATTTTCAGATAATACTATTCTATATGGATATTACATGTCATTCCATTTCTGGTGGTATGTGGAATGCCACATAACTCCCACGGTTTGAGATTTATGGCCTTACGAAGTAGGAGGACCCTCATATGTCATCTAGAAGCCCCAAAAGGTCAAAGTAGTCAAAGTAGTTTAAGATATTTTAAAAGGTAAATAATAAAGTGAAGTAATGAGTGTATTATAATTCAAAGAGAATACAAAATAAATTATTTCAATAATAAATTTAATGGAGAAATTAGAAGTGGGTTAACCCTAAAATAAGGAAAGTGGGGCCAAGTGACCTAGAAGATGTTTTTAAGGAAGCTGCTTGGAGAGTATAAATAAGAGGCAAGGCTCTCTCATTTTAATCACACTTGAGATTATTGAATATCTATAGGTGTCTGAGGTAACCAAGGATATCTTGGCCGAAATTCTGAGGGAAGGTGAAGAAAAGAAGGCTGAAATGCAAGGAAGGAAAAATTCTTTTGATGGTGCTTTCTAAGGTATGTTATTTACAGGACATCTCACCATTTTCGCTATAAATGTTTTTCTATAATGATTCAAATAGTGAAATTTCTATTCCATTGAGAAAACATATCCAAGTATCTGTGGTAAAAAAATGATCTTGTGGTTCATTGTATTTTTTGAGTTACACTCCATGGAAAATAGGGTTTGTGGCTAGTCCTGAAACTAGTCAAAAACAAGTGTTTCGGGTAAAAACATCATAAATTCTTCATAACATATCCAAATTTAGGGAAACCAAATGTGTTGGTTAGGTTACATTCTATAGTATTTTTTTTAACAGTTTCATATCAATTCAACAAATATTCCGTGCGGGGCACGCTCTACAAGGTCACTCTCTAGAATAAGCCAGAATTCAACAAGGTATGTTATTTTTGCTATAACTCCTTTTATGAGAGGTTCCAAGTAGTGAAACCTGGAGGAATTTCATAAAACACACTGAATAACATTGTGTATCAGTTTCATATCTTTATACATTACAGGCACAAAGTTATGATTACTTCAAGTTAGGGTTGTTGACTAATACAACACTAGGCATGTGAGACTAAAGAAAAGTTTGATGAAAATGCTAGTCTCTTGTTGTTGAAGTTAAGAAAGTTTTGTAGGAATGTGATCATATACACCAGGTCTATTACAGAGCTACAAATCATATTTGGATTATGAAATTGATTAGGGCTTTTGGTTGAGGTACATGTTGAGTACTTGGTTGAGACAAGTAGTTGATGAGTTGGCACATACATGAGGTGTATAGTTGATGATGTTGGTACATATTGATGAGTCATAGTTGATGAGTAGTTGACACATGATTGGTACATACTTGGTACATGATTGGATTCACTTGTTTATGGTATAGGTTGATTACGGGTTATTTGGTATAGGTTGGTGCATGGTTGATGTACTTGTTTATGGTACAGGTTGATTACAGTTTATTTGGTACAGGTTGGTGCATGGTTTATGCACTTGTTTATTGTACAGGTTTATTACAGGTTGAGGTATAGGTTGATGCATGGTTCAGATTTATTGGTACAGATTTACAGCGGTATATCTCACTATGACAGGTTGACAATGGTTCCATCATTCTACTTCTACTTCAGGGTGGTAGGATGGGGCAAGGACAGGTGGTTGTAGCCACCTTCTGGTTGTAGTCAGAGAACATAGGAGGTTGTAGCCTTGTTTTGGTTGTATCCATAGAATTGAGGAGTTGGGGCTTCCCTTAGGTTGTAGCCTGAGAAACTAGGGGGTTGGAGTCTCCTTCCAGTTGCAGCTAGAAAACAAAGGAAGTTGGTGCTTCCAATGAATGTAATTCTTCAAGACATATAAGAAAAAAACATTCCGTGGTTTTCTCCCAATTTGGGTTTCCACGTAAAACACTAGTGTACTGTGTATGTGTATGTTTGTTCATTTGTTCATTGCTTATTTACTCTGCAATTATTGGATGATAATGCTTCATTGATATAACACTTGGATTATATGGTTAAAAATGATTAAATTGTTCTATTAATGATTCACCCCCCTCTTAGTAATCCAATAATTGGTATCAGAGCAGGTTCCTTCAGAAATCAGTTTAACCATTGAAAGGTAGATCATGGAGAGTACCAACTCATATAAAAATGGAATACCACAGTTTGATGGAAAAAAATGTTTTTTTGGGAGCATAAGGATGAGGACATATATACATGCACAAGGATTTCAAGTTTGGCAATCAATTGTAGATGGATACACAACACCAACAGTTCCACCAACAAATGACAAATCAGTAAAACTCGGTGAGAATAATTCCAAAGCCATAATGCACTTTTGAATGGTCTTAGTGATACGGTATTCACCAAAGTTGCACATTGTAAATCCGCTAAAGATATTTGGGACAAGCTTAAGAATATTTATGAAAGAGATACAAAAGTCAAAGAAGAAAAGCTTCAGACTTACAAAGGTCGGTTCGAACAACTAAAAATGAAGGAAGATGAAGATATCACAACCTACTTCTTACGAGTCGATGAAACAGTGAATGCAATCATAGGATTGGGAGAAGAAATTGAAGAATCTGTAATTGTTCAAAAGATACTAATATCTCTTCGTATGAGATTCAACCCTGAGATATCAGCACTAGAAGAAAGATTGGATTTAGACTCAATAAGCATGGACGAACTGCATGGAATCTTCATAGCATATAAAATGAGAACTGAGCAGGAAAATCCATATGTAAAAGAAGTAGCCTTCAAGGCATCCAAAAGATTAAAGCAAAAGAAAAAGGAACAAGAAGAATATAGCAACAACAATGATGCCTCAGAAGATGATGAAGAAGTGGCCAACTTTTTCAAAAGACTGAACAAGGGAACCAACGATAGGTATAGAGGTAAGATCCCTTTAATTTGTTTTAATTGCGATGGTATTGGTCATTTTGTTAACAAATGTCCTCATAATAAAAAGATAAATGATGAAGGTTACTCAAAAGGAAAACACACATATAAAGGAAAAAGAACTACAAAGAAAGTTTTCAAGAAAAGCTTATACACCAAAGAAGACATCTCATCATCAGATGAAGATGAAGTCAGTGACAATGAGACAGGGAGAGTTCTATTCATGGCAGTAAAAGAATCCAACAAGGAAGACTTCGAAGAAGAATATGAAGAAGCCGAAGAAGAATGTGAAGAAGTCGAAGAAGAAATTGAAGAGGCAGAAGTTGACTATTGAGAAGAATTAATGTGTGCCATAGAAGTTATCAGAAGAGAAAAGAAGAAGAAAAAGAAATTGAAAGCAGAACTAGACAAGAAAAAGGACACTCGAGAACTAGAACAAATGATCACAAAATTGAAGGTTCAAATAGAAGAAGATAAATGAATTGAAGAAGCACTCAAAGAAAAAATAGAAAAAAATGACAAGATCATTGGAAACTTGGAAGCAGAGGTTGTCACACTAAGAAAGGATATTCAAAATAAAAATATGCAGAATAGCTCAAAAGTTCTGAATGACATTATCAACAATAAAAAATATCATCTTGACAAGTTCAGACTTGGATACAATCAGCCAGAAAAGGGATCAAGCTCCAAAACAATAGAGCAAGAAACAAATCCAAAGAGATATGTAGAAACAATCAAAGAGGATAGGAAGATTACAGGGACACTCCTCCACCAAGAAGACTCGGATTTCAGAATCAACAACAGATAGATAGGCCTCAAGAAGAAGAAGGATTCATAAGAGCACCTCCTTTCAAAAGATCTTCAGATCCCAGGTATCAAACTATATTTTTTGGTTTATGTTATGCATGTAATAATTTTGTACATAAAGATGTGAATTGCAGAGCTAACAACAGGAACAATAACCACTTTGAGAGTTATACACAAAGTGATTATTCAAGGAGACCTAGTGACACACAAAGAAGAAGTTACAACATGTTTGAATCTTTGAGCACTGAAGTGGAATGTTACAAATGTAACAATTTTGGACACATGGACAAGGATTGTATAATGACGGTCCCTCCTAAAGAACCTCAATAGAATAACAACAGTCACAGACAAGAACCTCAGAAAATGACATGGATAAGAAAGAAAGATCAGTATAACAATGAAGAATGCACAGTCGCTCTACAAGATAAGTAGAAGAAACACGGTTGGTATGTTGACAGTGGATGTTCAAAACACATGACAGGTGATATAGACAAATTTCTTACATACAACAGTTCACATTCAAAACAGAGTAATGCTTAGAAACAAGACTGATAAAACTCCCTATGAGCTATGGAAAGGAAGACCAACAAATGTGAATCATTTCATAGTTTTTGGAAGCAAATGCTGCATCAAAAGAGAAGATGGTAAAATGGGAAAGTTTGACTCTCGTGTCGAAAAATGAATACTTGTTGGTTACTCAAGTACAAGGAAAGAAAACAAGTGTTACAATCTAATATTGAACAAAGTTGTGGAAAGCATCAACATAACAATTGATGAAATAGGGAGACCATAATCAAAGGAAGAAGAAAACAAATCAATGGAACAACTTTTTGAAGAAGAAGATGAAAAAGAAGTAGAAGAGGAATATGAAGATGAAGAGAATCCGACAGAAGCAGAAGAACACATTCAGAAAGTATCTCTAAAGACACCTAGCAAATGAGTACAGAAGAATCATCCTTCAGATCAGATTATTGGAAACAAAGATGCAGAAGTTGAGACTAGAAGAAAAATATGTTCACCAGAACAAACACACCTAGCACTCTTATCTACAATTGAACCAAACTATTTTGAAGAAGTCAGCAAGTATAAATTTTGGAATAAGGCCATGGATGAAGAATTGGATCAAATAGAGAAAAATGACACTTGGGAATTGGTTCCAAGACCAAAGAATAAGAATGTGATTGGCACAAAATGGGTTTTCAGGAATAAATTGAATGAAGATGGACAG
>ML808988.1:150594-187559 GCA_009831015.1 Picea engelmannii
AAGTGAATACAAAATAAATTATTTCAATAATAAATTTAATGGAGAAATTAGAAGTGGGTTAACCCTAAAATAAGGAAAGTGGGGCCAAGTGACCTAGAAGATGCTTTTAAGGAAGCTACTTGGAGAGTATAAATAAGAGGCAACACTCTCTAATTTTAATAACACTTGAGAATATTGAATATCTATAAGTGTCTAAGGTAACCAAGGATATCTAATCTGAAATTCTGAGGGAAGGTGAAGAAAAGAAGGTTGAAATACAAGGAAGGATAAATTCTTTTGATGGTGCTTTCTAAGGTATGTTATTTACAGGTCATCTCACCATTTTTGCTATAATTTTTTTTTTTTATAATGATTCAGACTGTGAAATTTCTATTCCATTGAGAAAACATATCCAAGTATCCGTGGTAAAAAATTCATCTTGTGGGTCATTGCATTTTTTGAGTTAAACTCCATGGAGAATAGGGTTTGTGGCTAGTCTTGAAACTAGTCAAAAACATGTGTTTTGGGTAAAAACGTCATAAATTATTCATAACAGATATAAATTCAGTGAAACCAAATGTGTTGGTTAGTGTACAGTCTTTAGTATTTTGAGTAATAGTTTCATATCAATTCAACAAATATTCCGTGTGGGGCACTCTCTACAAGGTATCTCTCTAGAATAAGCCAAAATTCAGCAAGGTATGCCATTTTTTCTATAACTCATTTTCTGAGAGGTTCCAAGTAGTGACACCTGAAGGAATTTCATAAAACACACTGAAGAACATTGTGTATTAGTTTCATATATTTATACATTACAGGTACAAAGTTATGATTACTTCAAGTTAGGGTTGTTGACTAATCCAAAACTAGGCATGTGAGACTAAAGAAAAGTTTGATGAAAATGCTAGTCTCTTGTTGTTGAAGTTAAGGAAGGTTTGCA
This sequence comes from Picea engelmannii, assembly GCA_009831015.1. NCBI lineage: Eukaryota > Viridiplantae > Streptophyta > Pinopsida > Pinales > Pinaceae > Picea > Picea engelmannii. The sequence goes on from ML808988.1 coordinate 151,514, forward strand.
AGAATGTGATCATATAAACTAGGTCTATTATAGATCTACAATTCAGATTTGTATTATGAAATTGATCAGGGCTTTTGGTTGAGGTGCATATTGAGTACATGGTTGAGACAAGTAGTTGATGAGTTGGCACATACATGAGGTGTATAGTTGATGATGTTGGTACATATTGATGAGTCATAGTTGATGAGTAGTTGACACATGATTGGTACATACTTGGTACATGGTTGGATGCACTTGTTTATGGTATAGGTTTATTACAGGTTATTTGGTATAGGTTGGTGCATGGTTGATGCACTTGTTTATGGTACAGGTTTATTACAGGTTATTTGGTATAGGTTGGTGCATGGTTGATGCACTTGTTTATGGTACAGGTTGATTACAGGTTATTTGGTATAGGTTGGTGCATGGTTGATGCACTTTTTTATGGTACAGGTTGATTATAGGTTGAGGTATAGGTTGATTCATGGTTGATCCATGGTTCAGATTTATTGGTACAGATTTACGACAGTATATCTCACAATGACATGTTGATAGTGGTTCCATCATTCTACTTCTACCTCAGGGTGGCAGGACAGGGCAAGGACATGTGGTTGTAGCCACCTTCTGTTTGTAGCTGGAGAACATAGGGGGTTGTAGCCTCCTTCCGGTTATAGCTAGAGAATTGGGAAGTTGGAGCTTCCCTCATATTGTAGCCTAAGAAACTAAGGGGTTGGAGCCTCCTTCCAGTTGCAGTTGGAAAACAAAGGAAGTTGGTGCTTCCAATGAATGTAATTATTCAAGACATATAAGAAAAAACATTATGTGGTGTTCTCCCAAGTTGGGTTTCCACGTAAAACACTAGTGTACTGTGTATGTGTATGTTTGTTCATTTGTTCATTGCTTATTTACTCTACAGTTATTGGATGATATTGCTTCATTGATATAACACTTGGATTATATGGTTAAAAATGATTAAATTGCTCTATTACTGATTCACTCCCCCTCTCAGTAATCCAACAAAACTCTGTAGACTTGAGTACCACAGAGGCAGAGTATATAGCATCAAGTGTGCGAAGAAATGTGGCTTCATAAGATTATGACATATTTACTTGACCATGAGATGGATTCTATGATGATAACCAAGAGCTGTGAGTAAAACTCCTTGATAACCTAGTGTTTCCTAATGGATCAAAATACGATGAGATGAAATATCCTTATATCAAAGATATGATGTAGAGAAAGATCGTACACATGCAATACCTTCCTACACATGAGCAGATTGTAGATATCTTCACCAAATTAACTTCGTAAAGAATGGCTCCCTAGTTGAGAGGGAGTGTCGATAACTCCAGCCAAGACAAAATCCAAAATACATCCATGTGAGACTTGGCATGATAAAGAATGCCTCCCTAGATGAGAGGGAGTTTTGATGAATGCAACTATGTGAGACATTCTCCAGCTTAAAAACCTGTGAGATGTGGATCATTGCAACTATGTGAGTCTTTATCTCAACTTAAAAACTTGAGAGAAATTCCCTAAGAAGGGTACGTGGTTCCTTCCTGAGATAGATCTAGGAATGTAGAGATGACCTCCTCCATTCAGAGAGTTGAGAAGAAATCCATATGATTATCCAGTGGAAAGGAGATCTGTTGATTTAGACGTGCATGTGGTTGAGAACAAGGTGAACGTGTGAAATCCCAAAGTTTTGGGTGCATCATCATGTGAACAGAAATGAAGATGATGTATTATCCTCCTCTGAGAAGCAAAGTTGATGAGAAGACTCTAGATGATTCTCTTGTGTGAGGCAGTGGGAATGAATATCTGTAGAGTGGACGTGCATGTGGGTGAGCATAGGTGAACGTGTGAATATATGGTTCTTTTGTGTAATGCAGTGAACCAGAGCTATGACATCCCTATGGACGTGCCCCTAGTAGATGAGCACTAATGGGTGTATCAGATCCTTTGCTATATATTGTTCAATATTTAGACATGCCTGTAACCCTAATTGTTATGTAAAGTGTACAGGTCAGCCCCACCTTAATGTGATTAATAATAAATGTAAAAGATAGTTAATCTGGATAATAATAATAATAATAATAATAATAATAATAATAAATATATTATAAGCTAAGTGAGGTCGGCTCTGGTGTACCAATAGACACTTCCATTGATAGAATTAGATTAGTATAAGGAAAGGTAAAATCCCCATTGTGGAAACATATGTTTCATGTGAGTTTGAAAATTTCAGCAAGTACATTTACTTGGGATAAGTGCGCACCTCTCTTGGGCGCTAGTATTCTAGGGTTTGAGCACCCTCTTGTGTGTTAGGTATTTCTTGGTGGTGAAGGTATTTCTCTTGAATATTATAGAAAAGGATTTGGCTGGGTTTTATTCCCTTGTTGAGAAGGGTTTCCCAGGATACTTCTTGTGTTCTTGTGCATGGTGTTTCTTCTTGTGATCTTGGTTGTTGCAACATTATTGTTTATAGTTAAGACAAATACAAATTGAAATGAACTACATGCTTAACCTATCTTATTGAAAAATGAACAATTTCATAATTGGTCACTGACTGAGTGATTTCCCTTGTGTTCATTGATAAGACCATTATTCACACATTGAGATTTGTGCAGTACCTTGGATTCCATTTGTCCCCATTGGTGTTTTCCTTGCCTCTAGAAATTTTCATTATTGGCTTCTATTCAGAGGGTCACTTTCATGTGCTATTCCATCTGTTGTACACAACAGATGTAATTTGTGGTGGTTCCTTTCAATATTTCATTCGAGTCCCTCTAAATATTTGGCCTTATACTACTCCTCTTGTTTGATGATGGGGAATGCCTTAATTCCATATTTATAATGGATTTGTTCCTATCGAATTCAACACATCTTTCTATGGGATAGGGATGTAGAGTCTTTGTTAGTATCTTGGGGCTTGCAGTGATCAGTGGAAGGTTCCCTCATTATTGATAGTGGGAATACATCAATGTCTCCTTATATATATATTCTACCAAGTGTTTGACATGATCTCCTTTATTCGCACTTGTTATATTGTACTAGCTACCTTGATGCCCATTATTTTTATTGATGGTTTGTCTCGCATTTGTTAATGGTATACATCAATGAATGGTAATCAAATGATGTCTCGCTATGTTCAAATTTAACACATTTATTCGCATAGTGTAGAAGCATACCATGACGGTTGATTTGAATATGTCAGGATTGTAGTAGCATCCCCTCTTTTATGTTTCTACCCAAGTTGTGTTGGATAGTACCACTTCCACTTGTGGCATCGATACTTGTGAAGGATCAATTATTCAGATCTCATTTCCATATATCCTTCATTGATTATGAGACATAGAGCCACTATGTATGTCTTTCGTGGCCATGATCATTGTGTTTCTATATAAATTATTCATGGATCCACAATGTACTTGATTTGGTGGCCATGCTTTTCATCACATCTAAGCATGGGTATGCTTGCCTCAGTTGATGTTTGGACAACATCGGGAAGGCATTCTTCCATATATATATACCATGATATTTATAATGCAAGGTATAAATATAAATATATATAATAAATAAGTAGTTACTTATTATCCAAGGGACACATCCTTTCATGGATGGTCACCATATGTTCTCTCTATATGAAACACTCATCATTGTAAAAATACATTGATAAAATATAATCTCATATGAAAAATAAACATGGTATTAGAGTGGAACTGGGCATGACTCTCTCAAGGGAGGTCCCAGGAAAATGAGAGATAGCTTGTGTCTGGTGTGACGATTTCTAACATTATGAAGATTATATCCGATTACTACACTACATACTCATTCTTTTCCAAAACTTGCTTTGGGACCTGGCTTCATGTTGTGGATTAGATTCAACTGCTCAGGAGATGGAAAAGAAAGATGACCTCAACCCCTCCTTATTCTTATGTCATCCAAACATCTGGATTCACACCAACATCCAGATACACACTAACTGTTCTAGAGATCAAGACATGGGTATTTGTATCTGTTCAAGGTCCATCAGTGGAGGGAACACTATTTTTATCTGCATCTATGTATAATGAGATCGTCTTAATAAACCAATGGTGGGACAAACACATATATTAGGATTTGAGTTTGTTATTTATGTAATAAGACATGTATGTCATGTGTCAACTTTCCTGTTGTCGAGGGTCTGAGGAGGGTGAGCGACTATATAAATAAGAACGTTGCTTGAATTATAAAGAAATGTCGAGCCCTATCATGAGAATAGGTCAAGTGCTACCCTGTACTTGTGATTGTTATTTTATCCTACTGTAACAACAAAAATGGGGGTGTCGATATCACAAATATTCCAGTGACATGTACGATGAGCCAAGGTGTTGCTAGTTTTTTTTTTTTTAGTCAGGAAGATTCCCCCCCTCCATTGATCCGTGATACCACCGATTGAGATAGTCGTGAAGGTGAATCATACAAGAATAATTATGGTATCACCCTTTGTTTCCATGTGGGTTAAACATTAATATTTTGTTTTATTTTAAGAGTAGTTCACATGATGTATTACAAACGAAACAATGTTTGAGATATTGACAATACTTTCACGTCCTCTTTGGATGGGTAAATTCAAATTAACTTTGTATTGAGATTGAGAGTAAGTAATCAAGGTTGGGGAGAGTTAGTGTATCAGTGTTGATACGACATTGAATTCAGAATAAAAACATTGTTACGAAAGTAGAGTTTCCACATAATGAGTGCATGAGAAAATTGAAACCATCAAAGTTAAGAAGCACCAAAGATGAGCTAGACTATGTGTTGTGGATCCCAACATTTACTATAAGGTTGATGGTGATGAATATATGATTCTAGTACTATATGTTGGTGATTTGTTCCTTATTGGGAAAAAACACTTGATAGCTTGGTGCAAAGAGGAGTTGTGTAGCTCTAGTACATATCCACGAATGAGCAAATAATGGACATTCTCACCAAGCTCTTGTCTAGAGTGAAGTATGAGTACTTCAAAGACAAACTTGGAATGATGCAGAATTTCCACCCTCGTTAAGAGGGCGGTGTGGTGTTTCTCTCCTCCAGTCGGCTAACCCCTCTAGAAAAGGGTTTCCATGATCAATAATGTGAGGTGACTGAGGGAGTAATGCACATTCAGGTACAAGACTTGCAACTTAGCTTTGCCTACACCATGTGACGTGGATAGGTGTGAATACGGTTATGGTAGTAGTATTTCCTATACCATGTGAGGTGGCTAGGTGTGAATAATACTACTGGGAGAGGAGAAACATCATAGAATGGTCATGGAGACTATGGTAGTGGTTGTGTACCACTTGACAACATGCTAGTAGTTGTGTGCTACCAGTGGATTGCTACGTAGTCGTGAGACTATGGAAGTGGTTATGTACCACTAGATAGTATTTGTGTACTACTATGACATGGAAAAAATTGTGTATTGTTGGATGGAATTGCATTAGTTGTGTGCTACTGGTTGATTGCAGCATAGTCATAAGGATTGAGGCAGATGATTTGAGCTATCGATGGCATGGTAGTAGCAGTATGCTACTAGTTGATTACAAAGTAGTTAGTGGATTACTAGATGAAGGAACCAAGACATTAGTTTAACGATGAAATCTCGATATGTATTGGAGGACGTTGGTTCCATGAGGGAACCTTTATGTGTAATAGAGATGTTTGAGGTAGCGATAAAGAGGGAGTACATCATTTCTCACAACCCTCAATAGAATGGGGTTGCAAAGAGGAAGAACATATATAATGTTGAGGCAGTCAAGGTGATGATTCATGATCAACATTTACCTATATTTATGTGGGCAGAGGCATCCATGACTACAGTGTATGTTCAGAATATAAGTCCTCATAAGACTTTGAGGAACATGAATCCTGAATAGGACTTCACCAGAGTGAAGCCTGAGGTTGGACACTTTAGGATATTTGGGTGTCTAGTATACATTCATGTACTCAAGGAGAAAAGAAAAAATATAGACCCTTCATGCAGAAAGGGTACATTTTTGGGGTAAAGTGAGTCTATGAAGGCATACCAGATCTACATCCCTGGTCAAAGATATATTGAGGTGAGCGGAGATGCTACCTTTGAGGAGGAGGTAGCCTTCAGGAGATATAGAGGATGTCACATGGAGATTGATAGTGAGAGGTGGGAAGAGATGGTTCCTTCTCCCCCTCACCCTCCAACAGTTAAGAGGGAGGCAATTGAGCCTATTGATCCAATTGATCCCGTTGATCTTGGAGCTCCTGTTGATGTTCCCAAATATATTGCAGTAGGTCAGAAGAGACCTTCATGGGTTTGTCAGACTCCGCAGGAGGCAGAAGGACATGCAACTTCTCGTGTTACATTCCAAGAGAGAAAGAGACCTCATAGATATTCGTTCTATGCTGCAACTATGAGCCACATAATTTATTCCGAGCCTTTCTGGTATGAGGAGGCATCTAGTCAGCAAGTATGGAGAGATGCCATGATAGAGGAGTATCAGTCCATCATGAAGAATGTTGTGTGAGATATTGTTCTGAGACCTGAAGGGACGTCTGTAATGACTTCCAAGTAAATATATAATATCACACACACAACTAACAAGAGCATCAAGAAGAACAAGGCAATATATTTTTCTAAAGTATTCTCTCACATGGAGGGAATAGATTATGAGGATACATTTGCTCCTATTGCTCGATACACTTCTATTCGAATGATTATTTTTCTTGAAGCATCCATGGGTTGGAGACTACATCAGATGGATTTGAAGACAACCTTTCTCAATGGAGAGATTGAGGAATAAGTATACATCGAGCAACTAGATGGTTTCATGATACATGAGAAGGAGTCTCATGTGTGCAGGTTGAAGAAGGCCCTCTATGGACTCAAGCAGGCACCCCGATCCTAGTATCAAAGGATTGATGGACACCTGATGAGTTTGGGATTCAAAAAAAATGTTGTTGATCCCAATCTATACTAAAAGACTGTTAATGGTGAGTCCCTAATTTTGGTCCTCTATGTTGATGATTTATTCCTCACTGGTACATAGAGCCTTATTGTTGAATGAAAGTATGCGTTGGCCTCTAAGTTTGAGATGAATGACCTTGGTATTATGCACTACTTCTTGGGACTAGAGGTGTGGCAGAGAACTGATGAGATATTCCTGAGTCAAGTGAAGTACACAATTGATATATTGAAGAAGTTTGGGATGTTGAACTGTAAGCCCATGGCTACACCAATAGTGAAGAATATTAATAAAATAAGTGTTTCTTCTTTCGATTTCGATGATATTGATCCGACCCTGTACAGACAACTGATTGGATCATTAATGTATTTGGTTAACACTAGACCATATACTTGCTATGCAGTGAGTGCAATTAGTCAATTTATGAGTCAGTCGAGACAAACACACTGGATTGCTACAAAGCATGTGTTGAGATACCTACGAGGCACAATTGGACATGGTGTGAGATATACTTCTAGTATTGACATGAGATTTCAGGGATATACTGACTCTAATTGGTCAGGGAGCACAGTGGACAGGAAGAACACCTCTAGGTGTTGCTTCACTTTCATATCATCCATGGTTTCCTGGTGTAGCAGGAAATATACATCTGTGGCTTTGAGCACTGCAGAAGCAGAGTACATTGCATTGAGTGTGGTAGTTTGTGAATCATTCTGGCTTCGCAAGATCCTTGCAGATTTATTTGGACATGTGTTGGATTCTACCATTATTCATTGTGATAACCAGAGTTGTGTGAATCTCTTAGAGAATCCAGCGTTTCATGAAAAATAAAAACACATTAAGATCAAGTACCATTACATCTGAGACATGATGCAGAGGAAGGTAGTAATGGTGCACTACTACATATGATCAGGTTGTTGATGTTCTTACCAAATCCCTCACCAGGATGAATTTCGAGTAATTTTGTGATAGACTTGGCATGGCAAAGAATGCCTCCCTCGTTGACAGGGAGTGTTGATGTTTGCAGCTTCCTGAGACATTTTCTATATTGTACTCCTCTGTGAATGAGTTGATTTGATCTATGAGGACAATTATATGAGTGGGATGAGTGGGTTTGGGATTATATCCCAATGTCCCTTATGGAGAGAACATGAGGACACGTCCCTTATGGAGAGAACATGAGGACATGTCAAGGGAGTTGACCTTGACATCACACACTATGGGGAGTTGAACTTAGTGTTTCTAGAGGGAGTATCCTCTATAAGTTCACATGGGAGTGCCATGTGTGATAAACATTTAGCTACAATGTGTTGAGTAATCATCGAACATACCTTCTCCTAGATTGGGCTACAGACCAAGGGAGATAGGATGCATTTATCACAAAGGTGTACTTGTGGTAAATGGGCCTAGACATAGTCCTTCCCTAATCATGAAAAGGAATAATATGGACTCGAGGTGATTGAGGTGCTTTCCATGTGTCAGTTATCATTGGGTTTACATTCACTCATAGGGGTGTACCTATGGTGAACGACCCTAGTGTGGTATTTTCCCTAGTCATGGTGATTTTACAAGGAATGATAAAGACTCAAGATGCTAGATGTTATCACTATTAGAAAAACAGGATCGCAGAGAAATAAAATAAAACAAATGCGGTAATGAAACATAGAAGATACACAATACAATAAACCTAGCCTTGGTAGAAACGACATACTCTATTTCCATTGTTGAAAGTGTAACAACCTTTTGTGGTTTTGAAATCCAACTTATTGTTGTTACACCTATAGTAAAAACATACTCTGTGGTGCTCCTACTGCTATCTTTATCACCTGCCATATCTGAATCAACATATCCCTATAGAATAATGTATGAACCTCCAAAACATAATGCATGAGTAGAAGTACCTCTAAAATACTTGATAATCCACTTTACTGCCTCCCAATGTTCTTTACCTAGATTGTTCATATATTTTCTCACAACTCACACTACATGTGCAATATCTAGTCTTGTGCAAATCATTGCATACATCAAGTTGTCAACTGCTGATGAATAAGGGACCCTAGACATGTATTATATCTCCTCTCGTGTCTTGGGACACATTTCCTTAGTTAATTTGAAATGGCAGGCCAAAGGTGTACTAATTGGTTTTAAATTATGCATTCTAAACCTCTCCAATACCTTCTCTATGTACTCACCTTGAGATAATGTCAATTTGCAATTTTTCCTGCCTCTTGTTATTCTCATACCAAGGATTTTCTTTGCAGCACCCAAATCCTTCATTGCAAATGAATTAGATAATTTCTTCTTGAGAACATTTATATCATGCATATTAGACCCTGCAACAAGCATATCATCTACATACAATAGAAAAATAATATAGCTTCAATTTTCTATCCTTTTAAAATAAACAAAATGATCGAAATGACATCTACTATAACCTTGTTATGTCATAAACTTGACAAACTTCAAATACCATTTCCTTGGAGATTTATTTAGGCCATACAAGATCTTATTCAACCTACATACCAAATTATCCTTTTCTTTTACCTCATACCCCTATGGTTGTTGCATATAAATATGTTCCTCCAAATCCCCATGGAGAAAAGATGTTTTTACATCTAACTATTCAAGATGCAAATATTCTACTACCACAAGACTTAAAATAGTCCTAATTGAAGTCATTTTAACAACAAGAGAAAATATTTCATCAAAATCTATAGCTTTCTTTTGGGAAAAACCCTTTACAACAAGTCTAGCCTTGTACCTCTTTTTTCCTCCATATTCTTCCTTCAACCTGTAAACCCATTTATTCTTCAATGCTATTTTTTCTGCAGGAAAATGAACCAAGTCCCAAGTTTGGTTATTTACCAAGGAACACATTTCCTCTTTCATTCCTTACTCCAACTTCTTTTTAGTGTCTACTTGCATTATCTCTTCATAACATTTTGGTTCACCAAAATCAATCAACAATAAATAATATAATGGATGAGAGTATCGTTCAGGGGGTCTACTTAACCTGGTAGATATTCTAACAACAGTTGTAGGAGTTTGAGGTACATGCTACTATTGCTGTTGTACATTTTTATTTTCTAGTACCTTTGGAATTTCTTTTTCAGTGGTCTCATCAAGCACTGTGTATTCTAGTTTTTATTTTTCCTGTTTCTTTCCCTCCAACTAATATTTGTACATGACGTTCTCATTTAATATGCAATCTCTAATCCTAATGATTTTGTAATTTTCATAACCCCATAAGCGATAACCAAAATCATTAACACCGTATCCAATAAAGGTACACTTCTTGGATTTTGCCTCAAGTTTTGTTCTATTTTCTTTATCAATATGGACAAATGTTTCACAACCAAAAGTCTTCAAAAAATAATAGTTTACCTTTTTACTTGTCCATGCCTCCTCTGGAATTCCACCATCCAAAGAGATTGAATTTCCTTTGTTTATCAAGTAAACAACAATATCTACAACATCTTCCCATAACTGTAAGGGAAAACCAACATGCAATCTCATACTCCTTGCACGCTCCATGATTGTCATGTTCATCCTTTCTCACACTCCATTTTCTTGTGGCGTTCCTGGAACTGTTTTCTTTCTATGAATCCCAGGGTATGAACAATAATCATCAAACTCTTTGCAGCAATATTCACCTCCATTATCGGATCTGAGACACTTCAACCTTTTTCATGTCTCATTCTCAACCAAAGCTTTCCATTTCTTAAAAGTATCAAAAACATCATATTTTTGTCGAATGCAATAAACCCAAGTTTTTCTAGTTGCATCATCAATAAAAGTAACATAATAATGAGATCCATCAAGATATGATACTTGAGATGGTCCCCATACATATGTATGCACAATCTCTAACCTTTCACTCTTCTTTTCTTTTCCAACTCTGAGAAATATGACTCTCTTATGTTTTCCATAAACACAGTTCTCACAGAATTCCAAATCAATTTGCTTAAGATCTGGAAACAAATTCATTTTGTGAAGTATCTACATCCCCTTCTCACTCATGTTTCCAAGCCTATGATGCCAAAATGTTGTATCCACTCCTGTAGAAGCTAAAGAGATAGAAGAATCAATATTACTAGTACATAAATACAATGTACCTACCTTCTCTCCTTTTGCTATCACCAATGATCATTTGGTGACCTTCCATGTCTTATCTGTAAATATAGATATACATCATTCACTTGCCAACTGACTCATTGAAATTATATTTTCCTTAGATATGGAACATGTCTTACCTCTTTCAACAACCATTGGTTTCCATTCTTTTTCTTTATTTGTACCTTATCCATTCCTACAATTTTGCATGGTGCATCATCACCCAAATGAACCTATCCAAAATCACCTTGAACATAATCTAGAAAATGTTTCCTATGGGGTGTGGCATGAAATGAGTCCCTTTAATCTACTACCCAAGACTCATAAATGTTATCTACAGAAAGAATCAAAGAATCTTGTAACACATCACCTGTTACATTTGCTTCCTGATTTTTCTCTTGTTGTCCATCTCTTTGTTTTTTTTGAGCTCTGCAATATTTCTTGAAATTCCCTTTCTTCCCACAACTCCAACACTCTATATTTCCCAGTATGGATTTGAATCTTCCCTTCCTAGAATTCCCACGGTTCCTTGAGCCCTTTCCTCTATCCTTTTGTCTTCCCCTCTTCTCCATTGTCAATGCATTACCTGATGTCTCACCTGTGCTTTTCTATTGCATTTCCTCGCTAAGGATAACACCAAAATTATCATAAAATTTTAGAGTGTTTGAACCAGAGAGAGAGTTACTTACAACCATGACCAAGACATTCCAGCCTTTTGGCAATGAGCCTGGGATTAGAAGATCCCTAACCTCATCATCAAAGTCCACTTTTATATAACATAGTTGATTATTAACCGTATTAAATTCATTTAAATGATCTGCAATAGACCCACCCTCTGACATCTTCATATTAAATAATCGCTTCATTATAAATACCTTATTGGATGTCGAGGGTGTTTCAAATAGTTTAGCCACTGCGTCCATAAATTCCTTGGTTGTGTTTTCTTTTGAAATATTGAAAGCCACCGACGTTGCCAAGCTCAGCTGTATCGTTCCTAGTGCCTTTATGTCAAGAACCTCCCATTATTCATCTTTCATGGCCATCGACTTCTTTGCTATTATGCCAAATGGTAAGAATAAATCCTTCTGATATAAATAATCTTCCATCTGCATCTTCCATAACTGGTAGTTTTGACCATTAAATTTCTCGACCCTAAACTTTCCATCTTTCGCCATTGCTCCCACTTGAACCAAGAACCCTCTTTTCCTGCAAGTTACCTTTCACTCTGATACCAGTTGTTAGAAAAACATGATTACAGAGTAATAAAATAAAAAAAATGCAGAAATAAAACACAAAAGATACACAATACAATAGAGACACAAATATACGTGGTTCACCCAGTGTGGGCTACGTCCACAAGAGAAATTGTCAGGTCCTTCCTTTTTATTATCAAGCAAATGAAGGGATACAACCTACAACAAACCTGTTGTAACTTCCTCTTCTTTATCTCATAATACAATATTCACACACGTACACATTTGTAATACAATTCCCTCATAAAAGATGGTTTCCTTCTAGGGAAAAAAACCCTAAGATAACTTCTACTGTCAGATCTACAACCTTATAATGAACGGTCCAAATTGACTATGAAATTACAATATTTTACAAGGAAAGTTTTCCCAATATTTCACTTCAAAGGTGCTACCCTCGAATCCCCCTCTAGGGGGGGGCTACAAAAATTGTCACCGCCCCCCCTGGCGACAGTTGTGGGGGGGAAATCGCCCTCACAACCCTCCATTAGGGAATGGGGTCCAAGCACGGTTGAAACAGATCTTTGAATCAGGAATATAATTAAGCTCTACAATCAACAATCACATGCGGACCCAGGTGAGTCTGATCTCAAAGAGAGTCAATTGGCTCAGAGGGAGAGCCATAGAAGGATTTTCCCCTCAGTTCAGGTGGGATAGAGGCATCTCCCAAGACTAACAAACAAGTGTCATGAGTCTAGGGTGACGTTTGTATACTTTAGAGACAAGCTTCGGCATGATGAAGAAAGACTCCCTTATTGAGAGGGAATGTTGATGTTTGGACAACATCGGGAAGACATTCTTCCATATATATATATATATAATGATATTTATAATACAATGTATAAATGTAAATATATATAATAAATAAGTAGTTATTTATTGTCCAAGGTACACATCCTTTCATGGATGGTCACCATATGTTATCTATATATAGAACACTCATCATTGTAATAATACATTGATCAAATATAATATCATATGAAAAATCAACAACCTCGAGAATAGAGTATTCTTGTTTATTGTTGTTGGCTCACATTCTTAGATCGGATTTTGGCAACCTTTACCCATGCTTACTGCTTCTTAACCTCGAGGATTTATAATGTATTTCATCCATCGCTTTCTCTTCTAAACTTACACATTAGGGGGAATTTGTTATAGCATCAATTGCCACCACATATGCATTGATTACTTTGTTGGCCTTTTCCCTTCCTACTTGCAAACATCAATTCCCTATATCTCCTTTAGATTCTTTAAAAAACAATTATTATTTACTTGTACATGCCCTAACAATTATACAACACACCTATACATTATTTTCTCTAAGGAAATTCATGTACATGTGAATTTTTCTCAAATATATATATTTACACATTTTGGGGCATGCTTCATGGGTTTTCCCGGTTCCTAACCCCCTAATTCCTATACATAAATAATTACAACTACTCCAACCACTTGGAGATGGTATATATTGAACACAACCCATGAGGAGAGGAGAATCAATCCTAAAGCGAAGTTGTTTTGGTTACATCCCGCCTTGTCTGCAAGCCCTTCTATTCTCGCTCTATTTCTATCCTTAGACTTGAAAACCCTTGTTTCCAACCATTTCCATGCATCTCCTTATCAGGCCAAGAAATATCCTTGGATCTTCGTTGGTTCTGTTTGTGCATTGGATTCAAAGGTTCATCATTTATTTAGTAACCTAGGTGGAGGGACCTGGAGTCCGTTCAAGGAGTAGTGTTGTGGTAGGTGTAGGTGACAACTACCCATAAAATATGTTGTTAATCAATAAAGTTACTCTTTCCTTCGAAATTATGGTATTCTTTTTGTATGTTGATTGCATTTGAATACCTTTTTATCTAGAATATTATTTGTTGCAAATACTTATGCTTTTGATCTAATTCATAGAAGTTAGTTATGAGATAACTATCATCCTTTGTAGTCTTGATTCTAAAAGTATTACAGGTTCACAAAGGAGAAACTTGGAAGGAGCATGAAAGCTTTCAGCCTTAGGATCTTCATCAACCGTCAGACACCAAGTAAGTCTTCGTTCCTTCTTTATCAATAGTTAGTTATTTGATTAAGTTAGTTATAGATTGTTGTTTTCTTTCTTCGGAAATTGTTTGGTCTTTAAACTGTCAACGGTCTATTATGGTTTACCCACATCCGTAGGGGAATTTCCCCACAACAAAATTGCCTTGATATTAGGTTATCACCAAGTGATGATAAAGGAAAGAATACATCAACAAGACATCGTTCAGAATAAGATATGGGCATTATGAATTTATGATAGTGTCATTTGGGCTATCAAATGCCCTATTTATTTTCATGTGACTAATGAACTGAGTGTTTAGGGAATAATTGGACAAGTTTATGAATGTTCTCCTAGATGATATACTCATATACTCAAAGAGAGAAGAGGAACATGAGAAACATTTAAGAATGGTGTTGTGGATTTTAAGAGAGCATAAATTGTATGTCGAACTAAATAAATGCATCTTTTATCAAAATAATATTCACTACTTGGGGCATATTATTTTAGCATATGGGATGGTAGTTGATATTGAGAAGATAGAGTCCATTAGAGGATGGCCAATGCCAAGAAATGTGACCGATTTCATATCTTTTATGGGTCTTTCCAGTTATTGTCCAATATTCATAAAAGGATTTTCAAATATTGGAAGCCCAATCTGTTGGTTATGGAGCCTAATTATCTTCCTGATTCAGAGGTATTTGTTTTCACCTGTGCTTATACCCCATGAATACTTTACACCCCTCCATGCGAGNGGGGGGGGGGGGGGGGGTTACAGGGGGGGATTTCCCCCCTTGTGGGGTTTGATGGGCTCATCCCCCCGGATGGGGGGTTTGGGGGCTAGAAGGTGTTCAGGGGAGAATCCCCCAAAGCAAACATTTCCTTGTAAAATATTGTAATTTCATAATCATCTGGACCATTCATTATAAGGTCGCATATCTGACGGTAGAAGTTAATTTAGGGATTTTTTCCTTAGAAGGAAACCCTATTTTATGATAGAATTGTATTGTGGTTGTGTATGTGTGTGTGATTATTGTATCATGAGAGAGGATACTATGAGAGAAATTAGAGGAAGTTACAACGAGTGTGTTTTAGGTTGTATCCCTTCATTTTGCTGGATGATAAAAATGAAGGACCTAGAAATTTCTCTGGTGGACATAGCCCAAACTGGGTGAACCAAGTATATATGTGTCTCTATTGTATTGTGTATCTTCTATGTTTTATTTCTACATTTATCTTATTTTATTTCTCTGCGATCCTATTTTTCTAACAACTGATATTAGAGTGAAAGGTAACTCGCAGGAAAAGAGGGTTCCTAGTTCGAGTGGGAGAAATGGCGGAAGATGAAAAGTTTAGGGTCGATAAATTTAATGGCCCAAACTACCAGTTATGGAAGATTATTTATATCAGGAGGATCTATTCCTACCATTGGGGGCACTAGAAAAGAAGTCGAAGACCATGAAGGACGAATAATGGGAGGTTCTTGACAGAAAGGCACTAGGAACGATATAGTTGAGCTTGGAAGCATCAACGAATTTCAATATTTCAAAATAAAATAAAATGAAGGATTTGATGGACGCATTGGATAAACTATATGAAAAACCCTCGATGTCCAATAAGGTATTTCTAATGAAGAGATTATTTAATATGAAGATGTCAGAAGGTGGGTTTGTTGCAAATTATTTAAATGAATTTAATACAGTTACTAATCAACCAAGTTTTGTAAAAGTGGAATTTGATGATGAGGTCGGGGCTCTTCTAATGTTGTGATCATTGCCAGAAAAATAGAATGGCTTGGTTATGGTTGTAAGTAACTCTATCTCTAGTTCAAACACTCTAAAATTTGATGATGTTGTTGGTGTTATCCTTAGCGAGGAAATGCAATGGAAAAGCATAGATGAGACATCAGGTAATGTGTTGATTGTGGAGAACATGGGAAGACACAATGATAGAGGAAAGGGCTCAAGGAACCATGGGAATTCTAGGAAGGGAAGATACAAATAAAGACTAGGAAAGATAGAGTTATAGAATTTTGGGAAGAAAGGGCATTTGAATAAAGACTGCATAGCTCCAAAGAAACAAAGAGATGGAAAATAAGATAAAAATCAAGAATAATTTGTAACAAGTGATGTGTTATAAGATGATTTGATTCTTTCTATAGATAATATTTCTAAGTATTGGGTAGTAGATTAAAAGGATTCATTTCATTCCACACCCCATAGGAAACATTTTCTAGATTATGTTCAAGGTGATTTTGGACAGGTTCATTTGGGTGATGATGCACCATGCAAAATTGTTGGAATGGGAAAGGTACAAATAAAGAAAAAGAATGGAAACCAATGGTTGTTGAAAGAGGTAATACATGTTTCATATATAAGGAAAAATTTAATGTCAACTAGGAAGTTTGCAAGTGAAGGTTGTATATCTATATTTATAGATAAGGCGTGGAAGGTCACCAAAGGATCACTAATGATAGAAAAAGGAGAGAAGGTAGGTACATTTTATTTATGTACTAGTAATACTGATTCTTCTATGTCTTTAGCTTCTACAGGAGTGGATACAACATTGTGGCATCATAGACTTGGACACATGAGTGAGAAGGGAATGCAGATACTTCACAAAAGAAATTTGCTGCCAGATCTTAAACAAATTGATTTGGATTTCTATGAGCATTGTGTTTATGGAAAACAAAAGAGAGTCATATTTCTCAGAGTCAGAAAAGAAAAGAAGAGTGAAAGGTTAGATCTTGTGCATATATATGTATGGGGACGATCGCAGGTATCATCTCTTGGTGGCTCTCGTTATTATGTTACTTTTATTGATGATGAAACTACAAAACTTGGGTTTATTGCATTAAAACAAATATGATGTTTTTGATACTTTTAAGAAATGAAAAGATTTGGTTGAGAATGAGACATGAAAAATATTGAAGTGTCTCAGATAAGAAAATGGAGGTGAATATTGCAGCAAGGAGTTTGATTATTATTGTTCATACCATGATATTCGTAGAGAGAAAACCGTTCCAGGAACACCACAAGAAAATGGTGTGTCAAAAAAGATGAACAGGACAATCATGGAGCATGCAAGGAGTATGAGATTGCACATTGGGTTTCCCTTACAGTTCTGGGAAGATGATGTAGATATTGTTGTTTACTTAATAAATATAGGACCTTCAAACTCTTTGGGAGGTGGAATTCCAAAGGAGGCATGGATAGGTAAAAATATAAACTATTCTTTTTTGAATATTTTAAGTTGTGAAGCATTTGTCCATATTGATAAAGAAAATAGAACAAAGCTTGAAGAAAAATCCAAGAAGTGTACCTTTATTGGATATGGTGTTAATGATTTTGGTTATTGTTTATGGGATTATGAAAATCACAAAATCATTAGGAGTAGAGATTTCATATTCAATGCGAACATCAAGTATAAAGATCAGGTGCAGGGAAGGAAACAGTGAGAAGAAAAACAAAAATACACATTTCTTGATGAGATCACTGAAAAGGAAATTCCAAAGGTACCAAAAAATCAAAATGTACAAAAACAGGAGAAACATATACCTCAAACTCCTACAAGTGTTTTTAAAAGATCTACCAGGTTAAGTAGACCCCCTGAACGATACTCTCCTTCATTGTACTATTTATTGTTGACTGATTATGGTGAACCAAAAAGTTATGAAGAGGCAATGCAAGTAGAAACTAAAAGGAAGTGGGAGCAAGGCATCAAAGAGGAAATGGATTCCTTGGTAAACAACCATACTTGAGACTTTGTTAAGTTGCCTATAGGAAAAAGAGCATTGTAGAATAAATGGGTTTACAGGTTGAAGGAAGAAGATGGAGGAAAAAAGTGGTACAAGGCTAGACTTGTTGTAAAGGGGTTTACACAAAAGAAAGGTATAGAATTTGATGAAATATTTTCTCATGTTTTTAAAATGACTTCAATTAGGAATATTTTAAGTCTTGTGGTAGTAGAATATTTGCATCTTGAACAATTAGATGTAAAAACAACTTTTCTGCATGGGGATTTAGATGAAAAGATTTATATGCAACAACCACAGGGGTATGAGGTCAAAGGGAAATAAAATTTGGTATGCAGGTTGAAGAAGATCTTGTATGGCCTAAAGAAAGCTCCAAGACAATGGTATTTGAAGTTTGACGGGTTTATGACATAACAAGGTTATAGTATATGTCATTTTGATCACCGTGTTTATTTTAAAAGGCTAGAAAACATAAGATATATTATCTTGTTATTATACATAGATGACATGCTTGTTGTAGGGTCTAATATGTAGGATATAAATGTGGTCAATAATAAATTAGATAATTCATTTGCAATGAAGGATTTGGGTGCTACAAATAAAATCATTGGTACGAGAATAACAAGAGACAAGAAAAATCACAAATTGACATTGTCTTAGGGTGAGTACATAGAGAAGGTGTTGGAGAGGTTTTGAATGAAGAATGAAAAACCAATTGAAAAACCAGTTAGTACACCTTTGTCCAACCATTTAAAATTAACTAAGGAAATGTGTCCCAAGAAACAAGACGAGATATAATACATGTCCAGGGTCTCTTATTCATCAACAGTTGACAGCTTGATGTATGCGATGGTTAGCACAAGACCAAATATTGCACATGTAGTGGGAGTTGTGAGAAGGTATATGAACAATCTAGGTAAAGAACATTGGGAGGTAGTAAAGTGGATTCTTAGGTATTTGAGAGGTACTTATACTCATGCATTATGTTTTGGAGGTTCATACACTATTCTACAGGGATATGTTGATTCATATATGACAAGTGATAAAGATAGCAGGAGGAGCACCATAGGGATGTTTTTACTGTAGGTGGAACAACAATAAGTTGGATTTCAAAACTACAAAAGGTTGTTTCACTTTCAACAACAGAAGCAAAGTGTGTTGCTTCTAGAGAGGCTAGTAAAGAAATGATTTGGTTACAGAGGTTTATGGAGGAATTGGGAAAGAAGTAGGAGAATAACAGGTTGTACTGTGACAATGAGAGTGTCATTAATCTTGCAAATAACACATCCTTCCATTCAAATAATAAGCATATACATCTCAGGTACCATTTCATATGATCCTTCTTGGAAGATAAACATTTGAAGTTGAAAAAGATACATACTAGCCAGAATCCTGCAGACATGTTAACAAAGGGAGTAAGCAGGGAGAGATTAAGTTCCTTCTCAGTTTCAGTTGGCCTTCAATCATGAAGGTGAAGATGAGAAATTTTATAGGTCCAAGGTGGATCATAGTCCAGTAGGTACAACAACACTGGAGTTGTTGTGATCAATCTCCAAGTGGGAGATTGTTGGTTGTGGAGCCTGATTATCTCCCTGATTCATAGGTCTTTATTTTCAGCCATGTTTATACCCCATGAAGACTGTACACCCCAAAATACTGCACACCCATCCATGTGGGGGGCTTGCAGTGGGGCTTTCCTCCCATGCGGGGGTTCGGGGGCGAAGCCCTCGAAGAAAAAATTACCTTGTAATATATTGTAATTTTGTAGTATACCTAGGGAGGTAATATGGGGTACCTAGGGAGGTACCCAATCGGAATATGGTTATGTATCATTAGTGGAATTCATTTAATATATTCGAATGTGGTCATTCAATGTAAGTTGGACTAGGTCCAATATATTAATAAAGGCCCACTATGATAGTTGGATGTAATAAATGTGAGAAGGCTCTCTAGAAGGTTCCTATGAGATAGAGAAAGTTATATAAAGAAGTGTAAGCAATGTAATGAAGAGAAATATTGTATTTGGAGCTAAAACTCAATAGGAGGATGCCCCCTTAAAGAGGCAAGTGAACATGAGAGGATCCCTTCCATAATAGGATCCATTGTATGGTGTAACCCTTGAGGTAGGATACCACCATACAATGGATACTATTATGGAAGGGATCCTCTCATGTTCACTTGCCTCTTCGAGGGGGCATCCTCCTATTGATCTCAAATTGGCCCCATTGGGTAGATCTCAAATTGCAAGGTGATGCTTCCATTTGGTGGAAATCACTTGATTATAAGGAGATGATGACACTCTCCAAAGGAGAATTTGAAAAAATATTGTTAGACAAGTGTTTACATGGAAAAAATAAGGATACAGAGAGAACCAAGGGTTTATTTTCATGTGACAAATCTATATTACAGGTTCATGGTTTTATTCATAAATAAAATGTCATTGTTTCTATTAACCCTAGTTGCATGCATAATTTTATCAATGTTCAGTTGGTTAATAGATTGCAAGTTCCAGTAAAGAATATTCAAAGCACACAGGTTGAGGGTGAAAATGTTCAAATTGTTAAAGATTTGAAGATTAACATGGATAAATATGTGTTGCATTCAAATTTTTATGCTATGGATATGGATGAAGTGGATATTGTTTTGGGGTATCCTTGGATAGAATCAGTGGGTACCATTAATATTAATGTGCAAAAGAAGTTTTTAAAGTTGTGGTACAAGAAAAAGAAAATCACATTGCAAGATGTGTCTCTTAATAAGAAAGATGGGCCCATGGAGGCCAGCAAAGCAGTTATTGTCGAGTCTGAAGTTGAATTGGAGGCAGAGTCTATAGAAGGAGATGAAGAAAACCCACAAGAAGGACACAATAAAGAAGCTAAGGAGGTCATTGAATCAAAAACACAATGTGTTGCATATTTGAAGAAAACATAACAGTTTCCTATAGTTGGTGTGTTATAGCAAGATTTGCCTTACCATTGCTATCTTGCACAGAGGACCTTTTTCCATTTCCCTATGCAGAATTTTTATCCCTTTTTGATGAATCCATAGCTAAAAATATACATTTTTCCACATATACGCTCCCTAACTGCTATGTAATATGCGTATACGCTTGCTTCTCCACTACAGCTCGCGTATATCAAGATTTGTGCTAGAAAATACAAAATGAGGCCGAGTTTCCATGTCACGACAAAAGACCTCTGATCCTTGGCCTTCCATATACTTGAAATGTTCTGACTCGGCCTTTTAGTTGCATCTTGGAGGCTATAAGAGCACAATTTCGAACTATGGAAAAGAAGGAGAAAACATTCAACTTTGAGAGAAAAGTTACTTTGGAGAAATTACTTCATATTGAGTCTGCATCCCTTTGTCCCTCAAGTCTGAACATAGTGTTCAACCCCCAAGCTCTTCCCTTATTATTGAGAGGACCTCTTTGCCTCTTTCTCATGAGCTTGACTTTGGTGGAGGATTGAAGTGGTGGGGGTCCATTTGGAAGGAACTTGGTTTATTGGTTTCAAATCGTGCCAACATGGAAGTCTGTAATGTTGACACTTTTGTTGATCAATTATTAATAGAAATACTCATTTCCCTTCCTATTGGTATCTTGCAAATATATGATTATTATCCATGGACGTGTTTGTAATGTTTATTAATTGATTATGTTATCTGATGTGCTAACCCCTTTTATATCATCACTATATACTTTCTTTGCTTGTTTGTTGAGAACTTCTCGCAGGTATAAAGCTTTGGGTCAAAGTGCTCAAACAGTGGAACATCATCAAACTTTGGATTGAGGTAGGTCTCTTTCTTGTATTGCACATTATTTTATATAGCATATGTTGGAATTGAGTTGATTTCTGCAGTCATACCCATCTTTTGTGGTTTACCCTTGGCCATAGAGATTTTTCCCCTTGTAATAGAAATGGCAACTCCATTGGGGAGAGATCTTCCTTCTAAGGGTTGAAGTACTTTTTCTTCTTACACTGCTCTTTTTCCTTTGTGTTTCTTGTCGTATCACTGCTTGACAGATCCTGTTGACTCGGAGCCTAAGTTTTCAGCCTTTTACCCTTTCCTGTCCTTGTTTTAAAGCATATACGCCCTTTTTTCCTTGACAATCGTGTATACACGCCTGATGTCTCACTGCAAGATGTGTATATACGCTCTGTTCTCCTGAACAATCGCGTATACCACTTCCTCTTGCTTGTTTTCTTGGTTGAGTGACTGTTGGGTAGGATTTAAAGATTGTTGAGCCTTCTTAGGTCTTTGTAGTGTCTGTTGAGATTATCTGGGATGACAGGAAGCCTGCTTGGAGTTGAATTTTTGGGTGTAGTCTTTCTCTTTGTTTTCTATTTTTAATTTGTCCTTGGCTTCTGGGTTGTTTTCTTGGCTACCTGGTATTCTGCTTGAGTTACTACTTTTATACACTATAGAATTCATCTGTCAAGTTGCTTATCAGTCCATGGATTTTCTTTTTTGAATATTGAAGATACAAAAAAAATAGGCATTTTTCATTGGTTGGCATTTTTGTCTTTGAAATTTCATCATTAGCTTAGCACATTTAGCGAAAGATCATATTTTACTTCTGAATTGCAGATTTGAAATTGAAGACTGCATTGTTTTTATTACCATATCATTCATTGAAAAGTTAAAGATATACTTTGCACTATATCCATATTTATTTTCTGGCAGATTCATAACACCATGAGTTTCACTTCCATACCTTTTTGAGTAACCACAACCAATAAAATTTATGCTTTAAACTAAAATTGATTAGTCACGATTTTATTTTTAGGGTGCACAAACTAGCTTAGGATTTAGTGCCTTGGAATAGGATTTTGTGAGTAAACTTCTCCAAGGAAATTAAATCAACATATGTGTCTGAGACAGGGAGTTGAGAAGTCCATTGTATAATTGGTAATATCAGGAGGCTCCAGTCACACCAGAGTTAATAACGAGGTCACCCAAAGTTAGTTGAAGGGATAACCCCTGGATACTCACCTAGCGTCAGAGATATTTCTGTGGATTTATTTGTATTTGAGGATCTTGCTAGTGCCCATACCTCTGTGAGAGGCGGTGCTTTCAAGGTTTTAGGCTTTGCTACCCTGCCCATATGGTGATCCAGAATTATGACTTCTCGCCTGTACATAGGTTATATAGTGGTTTATTAGTTGCTTGACTTAGTATATCATAGGTTACTTGCAGGGGTTATTCTGCTTGTACCCTGAGTCCAATAAGGGTCAGACAACACACAACCTTTATGGAGGATTACCTCTCTGGGGGGATCTGACCAACTAGTTGTTAATCCCACGAGGGCCCTTATAACTAATTTTGTTACCTCCAAACTTTAGCGGGGAGTCTCAGGTCCCCCTTGGATGAGACATACCTTCTTTAGCGAGGGAGGCCACTCAGCCACTTTAGTCAGTTTGCATGCATATTGGTCGTCTGACTTTTTGGTATGCTCTTTGATTTTTAGTTGACCATAGGTTTTCGTTCCAAGCCTTTATTATTATGGATAGTGGAGTTCCTTTTTCTCCCTCGTTTACTGCTACCCCCCCATGACGTTCATGGGGGTAAATCCATCTATTTTTTATAATGGTATGCAAAACTAGAACACTCAGTTTTCACCTTGGATCTCTAACCATTTTTCTGTTGATATGCCTTCCCCCATGCAACCCTCTCCCTGGCCCACATATATGAATCCTAGCATTGGACCCAGGGGCACCATGGCTCCGATGCTTACTTCTTCGTTTGATATGAGTCGTGTCCCCATGGGAGGTTGGAACCTTCCTCCCTATGGATCCAATACTAGCTATTCTCTTTCAGGAGCCAGTACTCAGATGGGTACCTATCCTACTTATAACCCCCCACCCATCTATCTTTCATCTGCCATGTCAGTTCCTTCGAACACTTTTTCCATGACAGGTCCTCAATTACCACCAGGTCTTTCATATGGAGAGAACCAGTTTTACAGTTCGGGATACCCTCTTTATGGGACCCCTTCACAAGGGGGAAACATATATCCTCACTCGAATAATCCTTATCCTACCTCGGTCTCTTCACATATCCTAGTGACGATGCCTATCCAAACCTCATTGGACCATTTTGGCGTGAACCAACACCTTTCTGGGCTAGGGAAAGAGGTACACCAAGATCCTGCCTGGCTTGCAATTTTTCAAATTCAATCTTTCCCCGAACCATGGACTCAAATGCCACCATATATTTCCAGCCCAGTCACTGTCAGTCATACTGGTGCTCCATCACCAACCTCTTCCAGTCATGTCGGCGATGGGTCGACTTCTTCTACAAACTACGTCGACATCTTGCCCCCAGCCTCTACCAATTATGTTGGGGGCATTGTTTGTTTTTCCCCAAATCATAGCCATGTCACATCTCCCACTTCTATTCATCATACAAGAGATGAATCTCTTTCCCCCTCTAGTTACATCGAGAAGCCCAGATGCCTCAGACGTAAGCCTAAATTCTTTTGCAGGACTTGCGAAGGAAGTCACCTTACTCATTTGTGTCCAATTAATGCCAAGATACCAGAAGCGTGGGGCTCACCCAAGAGCCCTTCTAATTCTGAGGCATCCATGGTTTCTCTTCATACCACTTCTCCCTTGATCGTCTCGGTGGTTCCAATGACACAATCTTCTCCCGAACTCACCCACTTTGTTAAGGGTGAAGCATCTCTTGCCCTCGTTACTATGCATCCTCTTCAACTTATAATGGAAGAAGTGCCCACGCTAATGAAATATCTGGTCAACCCTACTCTCCCTGAAGATAATTACGCACCTTTCAACCATGTCATCAATGTTTCACAACTTCCCCATTCTTAATGAGAGAGACTTATTCTTCCCCCGAATGTTGTCCTGACGAGGTTCCTTTTGATTGGGATGACCTGATGGGACATCCCATTCCCCCACCTATGTCTTTTCCATTAAGAGACATTATTCAAACCGTCATGGAGATTGTATCCTTCGTTAGCACCTTCTCCTCCTTGACTTGGAAGTCCTTGGGTTTTCCCAAGCTCTTGTCAACTATCTGTAGGATACTGACTTACGCCAGAAAGCCGGGATGGGAGCCTTGGCCTCCCCCTTTACACATTGATTAGACTCCCAATAACAAGTCTCAGTTAAGCTCTTTTTCCAACTCGTCCAAAAACTGAAAAGATCGCTGAGTGATTTGTCCCTTTCACACTCGTTAAAATTGGATTTGAAAGATCATGAGTCCTAGTTAAGCTCTTTTCCAACTCGCTATCAAAAATAGAAAATATTGCCAAGTGAACTTGTCTTTTTCACACTCGTAAATTGGATTTGAAAAGACGCACAAGTTTATGCCTTTTTCACACCAAGTAGACTAAAAGACATAAAAAATGACATATTTTGGCATTAAGTTGTGATTGCATCTCATGCCCTTGCTTGTTGTATTGAGCCTTTAGTCGGTTCTCTCTTTGCGTTATAAACCATTGCCTAAGCAGTTTGCATCCTCAATCAAGTAGAGCCTTGTTTTTATCCCTCGCAATTTGACACCCTATACCCTGGAGGGAACATCACCCTGAGTGTCCATATCTCGCATGCATTTCCTTGCATTGAGCATAGGTACATTCCACTGTTGGAACTAGTTTTTCTTACTTGCGACACTCGTTCCCTCCTTTGTATCATAGAATTCATTTGTTATGAAAATAAAAAAAAATACGGTCGGGAAGGGAATATTATATTGTAATTGGCAGCAGTCGTGTCGCCTTTGAAAAGAGAACAAAGTTATTGAGTCCACGTGTCATCATAATTTTGGGTTTAGCATGGCCTTAGGAAGCTGATCCCACTACAAAGTTTTCTCTACCAACTGGTTACTCTTCCAGTCCCTATAGAGAACGTTATTGATGCCTCCTACATCCAACTGTCACATCATTGAGTCCATGCTGCCGGAGTTCACCATACATCTCATGCTCTTGTTCAAAGGAAATCTATCAACCTGTATCAGACACTTCTCAAAAATATTGACTTTGCATGTCGGCCATACCCTCAGTTTGTCTCAAAATCACATGATACTTTAGTCTTATCATGCACCTTGGCCCTACTTTCATCATTGGTAGGTCACCTTGAACCCAACAATTGACATTTCATCATTGGTCGTTGACTGGATGGTTTCCCTTATGTTCGACGACAAGACATCTATTCACACTTTGGGATTCATGTAGTGTCTTGGATGCCATTATCCTTATTGGTGGTTTCCTCGCCTTTTTCGGCAATTTTTCATCATTGGTTTCTATTCAGAGGGTCCTTTCCATGTACTGCTTGCATTTGGCACACACGAAAGACACACAGGTTTGTTGGTTCGTGAACATGTTCTTCGTCCGATCTCCACCAAATCATGAAGCTCCTACTTTGTTCCTCGGGCTGACTGATGAGAGATGCCTCAATGCTCTCCTTTCAGCGGGTCTCCTTCCATCGACTTCAACTCATTTATTCTGGATATGGGACCTAGAGTTTTATGAGTACCTTGAGGATTGCAGTCATTAGTGGCAGACTCTCTCACCATTAATAGATGGGAATACATCAATGTCTCATGATCAATGGATCTCTCAAGTGTTTGAAACCAACTCCTTTATTCACATTTGTAGAGATGTACTCAGTGCCTTGATACCTACTTTCATTATCGGTAGGTTGTCTCACGTTTGTTAACGAAATACTTCAATGACCAGTAATCAAATGATGTCTCATCGTGTTCGACCTCAACTTATTTATTCACATGATGTAGACTTACACCATTGGCGGATAGTGTAGAAGACTTGAAGACATCACTATGTGGCCACAACTTTTCTGAGTTGTTGCTTCCATTTCATTGGACCAATACCTATTTGACTTTAGTGATCATGGGAGATCAGATTGTACTCCATGGTATACAGATATCTTCAGATTGATTTTTGAGACTGGTTTCATTGGGCCTTGATCGTGACTATGATAGCTTTTGGCATATAACCGAATTTGTATTTGTTTATTCATGGCCATGAACACTTGTTTGGTATATTTTTCACATGGATCTGCATTGTATTCTTGGCAGCCATGTATGCAAAGTCAGTACATAATGTAATGAGCAATTGAGTTCATCCAGCTGGTTCTCTACCACTCCACTTTTGGGTTATTAATGTATTTTTGTCATCGCAGATACTCCTCTGATATCACACATTAGGGGGCATTTGTTATAGCAATATTTGCCTTACCATTGTTATCTTGCACAGAGGACCTTTTTCCATTTCCCTATGCATACTTTTTATCCCCTTTTGATGAATCCAGAGCTAAAAATATACATTTTTCCACATATACGCTCCCTAACTTCTATGCAAGATGCGTATATGCTTGTTGCTCCACTACAGCTCATGTATATCGGGATTTGTGCCAAAAAATACAAAATGAGGCCGAGTTTCCATGTCACGACAAAATACCTCTGATCCTTGGCCTTCCATATACTGGAAACGTTCTGACTCGGCCCTTCAATTGCATCCTGGAGGCAATAAGAGCACAATTTCGAACTATCGAAAAGAAGGAGAAAGAATTCAACTTTAAGAGCAAAGTTACTCTGGAGAAATTACTTCATATTGAGTCTGCATCCCTTTGTCCCTCAAGTCTGAACATAGTGTTCATCCCCCAAGATCTTCCCTTATTATTGAGAGGACCTCTTTGCCTCTTTCTCATGAGCTTGCCTTTGGTGGAGGATTGAAGTGGTGGGGACCCATTTGGAAGGAACTTGATTTCTTGGTTTCGAACCGTGCCGACACAAAAATCTTTAATGTTGACACTTCTGCTGATCAATTATTAATAGAAGTACTCCTTTCCTGTCCTATTGGTATCTTGCAAATATATGATTATTATCCATGGGTGTGTTTGTAATGTTTATTAATGGATTATTCTATCTGATGTGCTAACCCCTTTTATATCATCACTATATACTTTCTTTGCTTGTTTGTTGACGTCAAAGTGCTCAAACGGTGGAACATCATCAAACGTTGGATCGAGGTAGGTCTCTTTCTTGTATTGCACATTAATTTATATAGCATATGTTGGAATTGAGTTGATTTCTGCAGTCATACCTGTTTGTTGTGGTTTACCCTTGGCCATAGAGAGTTTTTCCCTTGTAACATGGTGTATATCGTCATCCACATCATATAGAGAAACAAAAATCATCAAGGCAAGGGCGTGAGCATCAAAAAACATATGCACCAACAGGGAACCAAAAAGGAAACCAATCTAGAGGTACATGGAGGCCTACCAACACTACAAGAAGACATCGGGCTAGAGAACCAATCTCATGGAAACATCGACACGATGCAAAGCAATATCAGGGTGGAAAGGAAGTAGTTGGACATCATGTTCATCTTCCATTAGGATGGGTGGATGGTCATACTTGGTACCAGTTGGCTACATTTCTTAGCTGGTCATATTGTATGGTTTATTCTCCTATTTCGAGGACGAAACATGTGAAGGGGGATGGAATGTAGTATACCTAGGGATGTAATATGGGGTACCTAAGGAGGTACCCAATGGGAATAAGGTTATGTATCATTAGTGGAAGTCATTTAATATATGAGAATGTGGTCATTCAATGTAAGGTGGACTAGGTCCACTATATTAATAAAGGCCCACTATGGTAGTTGGATGTAAGGAAATCCTCTTTTATGAGGGAATTATATTGAGACTGTATATTTGTGTGTGATTATTATATTCTGAGAGAGTAGACTGTGAGAGAAAGTAAAGGAAGTTACAACGGGTGTGTTGTAGGTTGTATCCCTTCATTTTGCTAGATAATAAAAAGGAAGGACCTAGCAATTTCTCCTGTGGATGTATCCCACACTAGGTGAACCACGTATATATGTGTCTCTATTGTATTGTGTATCTTCTGTTATTTATTTCTACATTTGTCTTATTTTTTTGCTCCACGATCCTGTTTTTCTAACACAATCACATCTTTGCAGAAGAAGGGAGTGAAATTTGAATGGACTTCAAAGTGTGAAGAGAGATTTCAGTAGATGAAAGATATTTTTAAAAGTGTGTCATTATTGAAGATTTCCAATCTGGATGAATATTTTGTGGTGTGCAGTGATGTGTGCAAGGAAGGTCTCAGTGGATTCCTCACTCAAAAGGATCATGTGGTATGATATGAGTCCTAAAAATTAAAAGAGCACGAGAGGAATTATGCTACACATGACTTAGAATCAGAAGCCATTGTTCATGCACTAAAACTGTGGAGGAAATACCTCATGGGAAGAATATTTGAGCTAAGGAAATACCAATGTGGTGTGAAACATTTGTTTGGACAACCCACATTAAATTCCAGAAAAATTATATGGCTAGAATTTTTGAGTGAATGTGACTTTGAAATTAAGCATATAAAAGGAAAGGAAGATCGGGTGGCTAATGCACTCAACAAAAGATCTCATGAAATGCATATTGCAGCCATTAGCGTGTACACCACATATTTAAAAGACATGATTTTAGGGGTTGCAAATTCAGATCAACAATATCTAAAAATAAAATAAACATTATAGCAAGTAATTTTACAACATAAATTTAAATATTATAAGTTGCAAGAGGATGGAATACTCACATATAAAGGAAAAATATGTGTCAAATTCCAATGAGCTGAAAAATACAATGCTGAGGGAAATGCACAATGTGCCATGTGATGGGAACCCTTGATATTAGAAAACAATTGCACCTGTTAGAAGCCAATACTTTTGGATAGGAATGAAGAAAGAAGTGGGTAATTATATTGCTAGGTTCTTGGAGTGTCAGAATGTGAAGACAAAATATATACATACAACAAGGTTGCTACAACCATTTCTCATTCGTGAGTTGAAATGGGAAGTGGTTACAATTAATTTTATTACAAAACTTCCCAGAACAGTGAAGCATAATGATTCCATCATGGTGGTGGTGGATAAATTAACAAATGATGCACATTTTATTCCTATGAAGACCACACACAAGGTAGAATATATTGTGTAGATTCACATGAAGGAAGTTTCCATGATACCTGGGGTGCCTAAGACAATTGTTTAAAATACAGATCCAAATTTTACCTATGATTTTTGGAAATATTTGTTCAAATGATTTGGAAAAAATTTATATCTCAGTACAGCATATCACCCAGAGTCAAATGGAAAAACAAATAGGACCAACAAAATAATTGAAGACATGCTCAAAATGTGTGTGATGGACTAGCTATCAAAGTGGGAAGATTATATCGAAGTCTTAGTGGAATTTTCTTACAATAATGGGTATCAAGTTGCCTCATTAAAAGTGAGCCCATTTGAAGCATTGTATGGTAGGAAGTGTAACACACCAATGAGTTGGGAAAACCCAGTAGACAAAGTTGTCATGGGGATATAATTTTTAAAGGAAAAGGAAGCGCATATGACAAGGATCAGGAAAAATTTAAAGGCTTCCTAGGACATGCATAAAAGTTATGTAGAGAAGAAAAGAGTCTTTAGAGATTTTAAAGTGGGAAAAATGTATTTCTAAAAGTGAAAAAGAAGAGAAGTTCGCTAAGATTGAGTTGTCGCCCAAAGTTGGTAGCAAGCTATTGTGGGCCCTTTGAAATATTAGAAAAGATAGGGCCAATTGCATACATGCTAGCATTTCCTGCATCCATGAGAGTGCATAATGTATTTCATGTGTCATTATTAAATAAATATGTGTCTCACCCTAACCACATAATTGATTAGGATATGATCCAGATGATACACTAAAGGGATTTATGGGTGGAACCAATATGCATCATGGATCGAAAAGTCAAAGTGATCAGGAACAAAGCCATAGGATTGGTAAAGGTTCAATGGACCTGCTACGGTCCTGGAGATGAAATATGAGAGCATAATGTAGATATGAATGTGGCTATGGACAAATGATGTAATATGTGAAATGTGTTTTCTGAATTTTAATAAATCAATGTGATGCCAATTGTTGTGGGATATGGACAGAGATGGGGACTGAGTTTTCCACTACATAAGGGAGTGTCTAAGAGGGGTCTAAGAGAGAAATGATTTATGGGTATTAATTCAACCCACTTTCTTGAATTATATTATCATTGGAGATAACTTTTATTTATGTTTGAGTGTATGAAAGCCCAATCATTAAAACCGTGTAAGAGGGTGGGTGTGAGAGTCACATCCCATAGTTATTAGGAAACATGGGGCTAAAGTATAATCAACATTGGGCAAAGTGAATAGTCAACGGGCTTGGGAAAAAGGAAATTTGTATGGCCAAAGATGAAAGTTTTTACAAGATTTTTTTAGCATGAACAACAGGTAGAGAATAGGGGAAAATGAGGATTGGAGCTAGAGAAAGAAGGCTAGGAAAATTATGTAGCATGCTAGAGTGATTTTGGAGAGTTTTGGAGTTGAATATTGAAGAACGGGGTTGTCATGCCTAAAGAATGAACTCCTGTGTGAGTTTCACTATAACAATAAGTGTTTGTTGTTGTTTTATGAGTATTTTTTTCTAGCAGTGAGTTCCCTTGGGTTACCAATAGAGAGATTCTTGGTTACCCATGTTAGAGAGACCCTGATAAATGAATGGGAAATTCGATGGAATGAGATCACTAAATGGGTACATTCCTTGGGTTGGGTAGTTCAAGAGGAAGAGAGCTGGAGGAAATTCAAGATAGTTGTAGAAGAATACCAATGGGTTGTGGGATATCTAAGTTGTGAGTGGACTGTGAGAGACACCCCTTTCTTGTGGATTCCTAGCCTTGGGTTGGGGGTGGCTTTTTGTTGAGATTTGGAACAACAAGTCTATGGTTGGGTGGAGCATCTGTCCCAAGCAGTTGGTTGCACAACTAATTTAGAAAGATAAGTGTTATATGTTTTATGAGTAATTTCATGAGTTTAATTTATGTGCTTAGCTCTGCGTATCTAAATGAGTTATTAGTTGCATTCATGTTTAATTCAACATGTTGTAGATGCATTAAGTTATTAGTATCATAATTATTAAATCTATGTCTAATTCGTAGCTGGTAAGCTATAGGAAATTAGTTAGCAAAAAAAATCATTTTTATGTGTATTATGCGTAGTAATGTTCCTTGGTTAAGCTTGGTTAAGTTATCAAAATGGCCATACTTTGTTAGTCGGTCCATTACTACCATGATGATAATGTTTCATTTGTATTTTGGTAAACTTGTAGTAAAATCCATTTAAACGTCTTCCCAACATTGACTTGGTATAGCTAGTGGTTGTAGGAGACCTAGAGTCTTGATGTTTTCTCCCTTATTATATTGGCAAACTAAACATTCAAACACAAACTTTTGAAGATCAATTTTACGACCTTCCCAGGAAAAATCCTTCTTAATCATGTGGTATGTTTTCAATAATCCCGAATGTCCTCCTATAAGAGAAGTGTGCAATTCCAGAAGGACCTTCTATTTGAGTTGGGAATTCTTACATCAATATAGGTAATCATGATACCATGGAAAATCATTCTTCCATAAAAAAATGTCTAATGAACCGGGGTCCTCATGTAGTTATTGAATGATCTTGCATACCTCTTGATATTCCTTTCATTCTATCCTTGCTTCTTCCACCCAATCGCATTGTGGAATAAAAATAACACATAGTGAACCTTCTGTTTCTTCTTGTTTCCTTGTAAGGGAATCTGCCACAACATTATGTTTTCCTTTTTTGTAGATAATTAGGAAGTCATAACTTAGCATCTTTGTAACCCATTTTTGTTTCTCTTCTAAAGATAATTATTGCTCCAAGAAGTACTTCAAACTATCATGATCTTCTTTTACTTTGAAGTATCTTCCTATTAGGTAAGGGTGTTGATTCTGAGCTACATGTAGTATGACCAACATTTATTTTTCATAAATGGGTTTACTAAGTTTTGTGCTTTAAGTTGGTTCCTCTCAACGACAAGGGGCCTTCCTTATTGCATTAAAATTGCACCAATTCCATGGCCCGAGGCATCCTACTCCAAAATAAATATTTTTGTAAAGTCTGGTTTGGCTAGGATGGGAGTAGTACACATAGCCTCCTTATGTTTTTCAAAATCTTTGGTTTATTCTTCAATCCAAGAAAATGCTTCCTTCTTTAATAATGTTGCTAGAGGTGCTTCTATTTGACCATAATTCTTGAAAAATTTATGATAATATCCTATTAACCCTAATAATCCTCTAAGTTTCTTCAAGGTTTTGAATCACCAAATTTATCACAAATTTTGAATCACCAAAAATATATCTTTCAATAAAAATTTTTGCCAATTGTAAGTTATGTACCTTTGAGACCTTGATTTCGAGTCTTTCCTTCTGGATGACCTTCCTTCTTATGTATTTCTGAAATTTCATCCCTTCTATGTCTAAAATTTTGAGTTTTTGGCCTTTCCTAGAGAGATAACTTGTACAGAATTCCACATATCCAATATTCAATACTGGATTCTAAAAATTGTACCATAAAAACTATGATCTATCCTCTTTCAAATGCAATTGGTATCACTTAATTTGGATCAGCTCTGAAGAAGATATGACTGTTTTACCTGCACCATATGTTTGAGACTAGTT
Organism: Picea engelmannii; assembly: GCA_009831015.1. NCBI lineage: Eukaryota > Viridiplantae > Streptophyta > Pinopsida > Pinales > Pinaceae > Picea > Picea engelmannii. The sequence continues at coordinate 185,150 of ML808988.1, forward strand.
ATAGGACCAGTAAAAAACCCTATCTTCCACAGAGTATATCTCCAAACGTATAATGACCTAGAAGATGAAATTTTCACTTGAGATACCTTGATATCTCTTATAAGTAAACTCCAAGTTTTCATGTCTGAATTGTCCCAATAAAACCTTATAGAAAAAATTTTAAGATCACTTGCTTGGAGAAGAAAAACCCTTGGATCGATGCTACGATACCAAATGTTATGATCCAAAGCCTTCAAAATGACAAAAATTCAATGAATTACAGTCCACTTCAAGGGGTAAACTCCCTTTACAATATATCCAATTTAGAATACAATATGAGATGTGATGAGATGGTCCTAAGACTAGGTCTCCTTGGTATATATATATATATATATATATATATATGAGACAAATGATACAATTATAATGAAATGGTACCATGAAGGGTTCTAGTTGATATACAATTATAATACTATAAATGTAATAATTCAATATCTAGGGCTTAATAAGGAGGTTTACACATAAAATGGGGATTTTTCTAGGTCTTAACATTGCCTCCAAAATCTCCTAGGATCTAACTTAGATAGGTGCAAAAGATTCTCTTTCTTTCTATTCATGTAATTCATTTTTTTTCCTTTTAATTAGAGTCTTGTATCTATTTATCTTCTCATAATTTAAGGATTCATTGGAGACATCCCTAATGGATTTTATAGCAATTTTACCACTTGGTATCATACTAAGGGTTGGCTATTATATTATTCATTTTAGATAACATGTCGATAGATAATTTGTTAATGGAAGTAGAGAGGGTTTTTGTTAAATTGTGATAGATGTCTTCAATATAGTTCTTATAAGATAGGATATTTAATTCACTATTCAAGTGCTTTAAGAAACGATCAACTTTATTTTTTTCAAAAAAAAAAGTGCCTTTGGTTACCAAATTTTCTTCAATGGATATTTTATGCATGGAAAAGTTTAGAGTTAGGGCCAAAGGTCTATGATCACTGTCAGACTCATGGACCTTCAAAAAGTCAAAATTTACTATTTGGTTGTATATGGGGATATTAGATATCACATAATCTATGACACTACTACCCATCTCATAGATACAAGTCATCCGATTAGAATTTGGCCACTTCACTACACCATTGAAAATTATTATATCTTGAGCACTATAGAGCCTAATTAACTTGGTACCAAATAAATTCTCGGTCAGGTCTTTAGAGTTTCTTTTGTACCAGTTAGCTAGAATAGTGTCCTCATCTAGCTAAAGAGGATTAGGGTTGGAATAATTGCTTAGAAGAATAGCTTGATCAATTTCAATTCTAGCATTAAAGTCTCCTAGCAAGAGGATACTACATTCATATCTCAAGCTGTAAATATCTCGTTCTAAGTTTTTGCAGGGATAATTCTTATCTAGATTATTTTTCTTATAAAAAGTAGAATTGATAGGTGCAAAGTAACAAATTTCTATATAAACCTCTGTAGCATTAATATCAGAAATCTCCATCCAAATGTATTGAGTGAAAGGGTCTTTCTTACAAAGCTGAATATGAGGATAAATATATATATATATATATATATATATATATATATATATATATATATATATATAACGATCTATACCTCCAATCCCTCTATAGGGAGATTTCTTGTTCCAAGTTGATCATAGTAGAAATCCTTCTATGTTAGGGACTTTAGATCCTTCATGCTCCCAATTTTCAACCATAAATATAATATCAATTTCACTCAGGATCCAACTTAATATAGACTCTTTGCTCTATGGAAAACCATGACAGTTCCATGAGAGGATTTGGATTGTCCCAAATTCCTATTTATTACTATATTTCTGGTCTCTATACCTGCTAACAACTTTTCGATTTCTAATTATTGCCCATTTTCCTTCCTTCTTAGCTTATTTTACCTTTTGAACTTCTTTCCTTAATTCCACCCGGTCTTCTGAAATGAGGTCTTCATTTATAAATATTCTTGTCCCTTTTAATCTTGGATTTTTGCTGAGTATGCAATATTTATGGTCATTAGAGCTTACCTTAACCTGAATCAACCTATCTTTATGTTCGATTGTTTTTCCCAACCTCATTTCTTCTATGGGGAAAGTTATTTTAGTTTGTGATTTATTTTTTAGTTCTTCCTTGACTGTTGCGAGCGTGTCCTCATATTTATGTTCTTTTATACAAAAAATATTGAGTTTCAAGGCTCTTTTATTACGATCATGGTCTAACTCTAGGAGCTTAATCATTTCCTCTTTGATGGGTTTAATATCCAATTTATGTTCCAAACTATTTAGGGCCAAATATTTCATTAGTTTTTCTTCTAGCTCTTTAATCTTGTCCATAAGATGATGATTTTCTTTGACCTCTTCTGCTTGGGTTGATTGTTTTTCTTCTTGGCTTTGTTTTTCTATTTCTTG
>ML808988.1:191028-209326 GCA_009831015.1 Picea engelmannii
AGAGCAAAGTTACTCTGGAGAAATTACTTCATATTGAGTCTGCATCCCTTTGTCCCTCAAGTCTGAACATAGTGTTCATCCCCCAAGATCTTCCCTTATTATTGAGAGGACCTCTTTGCCTCTTTCTCATGAGCTTGCCTTTGGTGGAGGATTGAAGTGGTGGGGACCCATTTGGAAGGAACTTGATTTCTTGGTTTCGAACCGTGCCGACACAAAAATCTTTAATGTTGACACTTCTGCTGATCAATTATTAATAGAAGTACTCCTTTCCTGTCCTATTGGTATCTTGCAAATATATGATTATTATCCATGGGTGTGTTTGTAATGTTTATTAATGGATTATTCTATCTGATGTGCTAACCCCTTTTATATCATCACTATATACTTTCTTTGCTTGTTTGTTGACGTCAAAGTGCTCAAACGGTGGAACATCATCAAACGTTGGATCGAGGTAGGTCTCTTTCTTGTATTGCACATTAATTTATATAGCATATGTTGGAATTGAGTTGATTTCTGCAGTCATACCTGTTTGTTGTGGTTTACCCTTGGCCATAGAGAGTTTTTCCCTTGTAACATGGTGTATATCGTCATCCACATCATATAGAGAAACAAAAATCATCAAGGCAAGGGCGTGAGCATCAAAAAACATATGCACCAACAGGGAACCAAAAAGGAAACCAATCTAGAGGTACATGGAGGCCTACCAACACTACAAGAAGACATCGGGCTAGAGAACCAATCTCATGGAAACATCGACACGATGCAAAGCAATATCAGGGTGGAAAGGAAGTAGTTGGACATCATGTTCATCTTCCATTAGGATGGGTGGATGGTCATACTTGGTACCAGTTGGCTACATTTCTTAGCTGGTCATATTGTATGGTTTATTCTCCTATTTCGAGGACGAAACATGTGAAGGGGGATGGAATGTAGTATACCTAGGGATGTAATATGGGGTACCTAAGGAGGTACCCAATGGGAATAAGGTTATGTATCATTAGTGGAAGTCATTTAATATATGAGAATGTGGTCATTCAATGTAAGGTGGACTAGGTCCACTATATTAATAAAGGCCCACTATGGTAGTTGGATGTAAGGAAATCCTCTTTTATGAGGGAATTATATTGAGACTGTATATTTGTGTGTGATTATTATATTCTGAGAGAGTAGACTGTGAGAGAAAGTAAAGGAAGTTACAACGGGTGTGTTGTAGGTTGTATCCCTTCATTTTGCTAGATAATAAAAAGGAAGGACCTAGCAATTTCTCCTGTGGATGTATCCCACACTAGGTGAACCACGTATATATGTGTCTCTATTGTATTGTGTATCTTCTGTTATTTATTTCTACATTTGTCTTATTTTTTTGCTCCACGATCCTGTTTTTCTAACACAATCACATCTTTGCAGAAGAAGGGAGTGAAATTTGAATGGACTTCAAAGTGTGAAGAGAGATTTCAGTAGATGAAAGATATTTTTAAAAGTGTGTCATTATTGAAGATTTCCAATCTGGATGAATATTTTGTGGTGTGCAGTGATGTGTGCAAGGAAGGTCTCAGTGGATTCCTCACTCAAAAGGATCATGTGGTATGATATGAGTCCTAAAAATTAAAAGAGCACGAGAGGAATTATGCTACACATGACTTAGAATCAGAAGCCATTGTTCATGCACTAAAACTGTGGAGGAAATACCTCATGGGAAGAATATTTGAGCTAAGGAAATACCAATGTGGTGTGAAACATTTGTTTGGACAACCCACATTAAATTCCAGAAAAATTATATGGCTAGAATTTTTGAGTGAATGTGACTTTGAAATTAAGCATATAAAAGGAAAGGAAGATCGGGTGGCTAATGCACTCAACAAAAGATCTCATGAAATGCATATTGCAGCCATTAGCGTGTACACCACATATTTAAAAGACATGATTTTAGGGGTTGCAAATTCAGATCAACAATATCTAAAAATAAAATAAACATTATAGCAAGTAATTTTACAACATAAATTTAAATATTATAAGTTGCAAGAGGATGGAATACTCACATATAAAGGAAAAATATGTGTCAAATTCCAATGAGCTGAAAAATACAATGCTGAGGGAAATGCACAATGTGCCATGTGATGGGAACCCTTGATATTAGAAAACAATTGCACCTGTTAGAAGCCAATACTTTTGGATAGGAATGAAGAAAGAAGTGGGTAATTATATTGCTAGGTTCTTGGAGTGTCAGAATGTGAAGACAAAATATATACATACAACAAGGTTGCTACAACCATTTCTCATTCGTGAGTTGAAATGGGAAGTGGTTACAATTAATTTTATTACAAAACTTCCCAGAACAGTGAAGCATAATGATTCCATCATGGTGGTGGTGGATAAATTAACAAATGATGCACATTTTATTCCTATGAAGACCACACACAAGGTAGAATATATTGTGTAGATTCACATGAAGGAAGTTTCCATGATACCTGGGGTGCCTAAGACAATTGTTTAAAATACAGATCCAAATTTTACCTATGATTTTTGGAAATATTTGTTCAAATGATTTGGAAAAAATTTATATCTCAGTACAGCATATCACCCAGAGTCAAATGGAAAAACAAATAGGACCAACAAAATAATTGAAGACATGCTCAAAATGTGTGTGATGGACTAGCTATCAAAGTGGGAAGATTATATCGAAGTCTTAGTGGAATTTTCTTACAATAATGGGTATCAAGTTGCCTCATTAAAAGTGAGCCCATTTGAAGCATTGTATGGTAGGAAGTGTAACACACCAATGAGTTGGGAAAACCCAGTAGACAAAGTTGTCATGGGGATATAATTTTTAAAGGAAAAGGAAGCGCATATGACAAGGATCAGGAAAAATTTAAAGGCTTCCTAGGACATGCATAAAAGTTATGTAGAGAAGAAAAGAGTCTTTAGAGATTTTAAAGTGGGAAAAATGTATTTCTAAAAGTGAAAAAGAAGAGAAGTTCGCTAAGATTGAGTTGTCGCCCAAAGTTGGTAGCAAGCTATTGTGGGCCCTTTGAAATATTAGAAAAGATAGGGCCAATTGCATACATGCTAGCATTTCCTGCATCCATGAGAGTGCATAATGTATTTCATGTGTCATTATTAAATAAATATGTGTCTCACCCTAACCACATAATTGATTAGGATATGATCCAGATGATACACTAAAGGGATTTATGGGTGGAACCAATATGCATCATGGATCGAAAAGTCAAAGTGATCAGGAACAAAGCCATAGGATTGGTAAAGGTTCAATGGACCTGCTACGGTCCTGGAGATGAAATATGAGAGCATAATGTAGATATGAATGTGGCTATGGACAAATGATGTAATATGTGAAATGTGTTTTCTGAATTTTAATAAATCAATGTGATGCCAATTGTTGTGGGATATGGACAGAGATGGGGACTGAGTTTTCCACTACATAAGGGAGTGTCTAAGAGGGGTCTAAGAGAGAAATGATTTATGGGTATTAATTCAACCCACTTTCTTGAATTATATTATCATTGGAGATAACTTTTATTTATGTTTGAGTGTATGAAAGCCCAATCATTAAAACCGTGTAAGAGGGTGGGTGTGAGAGTCACATCCCATAGTTATTAGGAAACATGGGGCTAAAGTATAATCAACATTGGGCAAAGTGAATAGTCAACGGGCTTGGGAAAAAGGAAATTTGTATGGCCAAAGATGAAAGTTTTTACAAGATTTTTTTAGCATGAACAACAGGTAGAGAATAGGGGAAAATGAGGATTGGAGCTAGAGAAAGAAGGCTAGGAAAATTATGTAGCATGCTAGAGTGATTTTGGAGAGTTTTGGAGTTGAATATTGAAGAACGGGGTTGTCATGCCTAAAGAATGAACTCCTGTGTGAGTTTCACTATAACAATAAGTGTTTGTTGTTGTTTTATGAGTATTTTTTTCTAGCAGTGAGTTCCCTTGGGTTACCAATAGAGAGATTCTTGGTTACCCATGTTAGAGAGACCCTGATAAATGAATGGGAAATTCGATGGAATGAGATCACTAAATGGGTACATTCCTTGGGTTGGGTAGTTCAAGAGGAAGAGAGCTGGAGGAAATTCAAGATAGTTGTAGAAGAATACCAATGGGTTGTGGGATATCTAAGTTGTGAGTGGACTGTGAGAGACACCCCTTTCTTGTGGATTCCTAGCCTTGGGTTGGGGGTGGCTTTTTGTTGAGATTTGGAACAACAAGTCTATGGTTGGGTGGAGCATCTGTCCCAAGCAGTTGGTTGCACAACTAATTTAGAAAGATAAGTGTTATATGTTTTATGAGTAATTTCATGAGTTTAATTTATGTGCTTAGCTCTGCGTATCTAAATGAGTTATTAGTTGCATTCATGTTTAATTCAACATGTTGTAGATGCATTAAGTTATTAGTATCATAATTATTAAATCTATGTCTAATTCGTAGCTGGTAAGCTATAGGAAATTAGTTAGCAAAAAAAATCATTTTTATGTGTATTATGCGTAGTAATGTTCCTTGGTTAAGCTTGGTTAAGTTATCAAAATGGCCATACTTTGTTAGTCGGTCCATTACTACCATGATGATAATGTTTCATTTGTATTTTGGTAAACTTGTAGTAAAATCCATTTAAACGTCTTCCCAACATTGACTTGGTATAGCTAGTGGTTGTAGGAGACCTAGAGTCTTGATGTTTTCTCCCTTATTATATTGGCAAACTAAACATTCAAACACAAACTTTTGAAGATCAATTTTACGACCTTCCCAGGAAAAATCCTTCTTAATCATGTGGTATGTTTTCAATAATCCCGAATGTCCTCCTATAAGAGAAGTGTGCAATTCCAGAAGGACCTTCTATTTGAGTTGGGAATTCTTACATCAATATAGGTAATCATGATACCATGGAAAATCATTCTTCCATAAAAAAATGTCTAATGAACCGGGGTCCTCATGTAGTTATTGAATGATCTTGCATACCTCTTGATATTCCTTTCATTCTATCCTTGCTTCTTCCACCCAATCGCATTGTGGAATAAAAATAACACATAGTGAACCTTCTGTTTCTTCTTGTTTCCTTGTAAGGGAATCTGCCACAACATTATGTTTTCCTTTTTTGTAGATAATTAGGAAGTCATAACTTAGCATCTTTGTAACCCATTTTTGTTTCTCTTCTAAAGATAATTATTGCTCCAAGAAGTACTTCAAACTATCATGATCTTCTTTTACTTTGAAGTATCTTCCTATTAGGTAAGGGTGTTGATTCTGAGCTACATGTAGTATGACCAACATTTATTTTTCATAAATGGGTTTACTAAGTTTTGTGCTTTAAGTTGGTTCCTCTCAACGACAAGGGGCCTTCCTTATTGCATTAAAATTGCACCAATTCCATGGCCCGAGGCATCCTACTCCAAAATAAATATTTTTGTAAAGTCTGGTTTGGCTAGGATGGGAGTAGTACACATAGCCTCCTTATGTTTTTCAAAATCTTTGGTTTATTCTTCAATCCAAGAAAATGCTTCCTTCTTTAATAATGTTGCTAGAGGTGCTTCTATTTGACCATAATTCTTGAAAAATTTATGATAATATCCTATTAACCCTAATAATCCTCTAAGTTTCTTCAAGGTTTTGAATCACCAAATTTATCACAAATTTTGAATCACCAAAAATATATCTTTCAATAAAAATTTTTGCCAATTGTAAGTTATGTACCTTTGAGACCTTGATTTCGAGTCTTTCCTTCTGGATGACCTTCCTTCTTATGTATTTCTGAAATTTCATCCCTTCTATGTCTAAAATTTTGAGTTTTTGGCCTTTCCTAGAGAGATAACTTGTACAGAATTCCACATATCCAATATTCAATACTGGATTCTAAAAATTGTACCATAAAAACTATGATCTATCCTCTTTCAAATGCAATTGGTATCACTTAATTTGGATCAGCTCTGAAGAAGATATGACTGTTTTACCTGCACCATATGTTTGAGACTAGTTATAGGACCAGTAAAAAACCCTATCTTCCACAGAGTATATCTCCAAACGTATAATGACCTAGAAGATGAAATTTTCACTTGAGATACCTTGATATCTCTTATAAGTAAACTCCAAGTTTTCATGTCTGAATTGTCCCAATAAAACCTTATAGAAAAAATTTTAAGATCACTTGCTTGGAGAAGAAAAACCCTTGGATCGATGCTACGATACCAAATGTTATGATCCAAAGCCTTCAAAATGACAAAAATTCAATGAATTACAGTCCACTTCAAGGGGTAAACTCCCTTTACAATATATCCAATTTAGAATACAATATGAGATGTGATGAGATGGTCCTAAGACTAGGTCTCCTTGGTATATATATATATATATATATATATATATGAGACAAATGATACAATTATAATGAAATGGTACCATGAAGGGTTCTAGTTGATATACAATTATAATACTATAAATGTAATAATTCAATATCTAGGGCTTAATAAGGAGGTTTACACATAAAATGGGGATTTTTCTAGGTCTTAACATTGCCTCCAAAATCTCCTAGGATCTAACTTAGATAGGTGCAAAAGATTCTCTTTCTTTCTATTCATGTAATTCATTTTTTTTCCTTTTAATTAGAGTCTTGTATCTATTTATCTTCTCATAATTTAAGGATTCATTGGAGACATCCCTAATGGATTTTATAGCAATTTTACCACTTGGTATCATACTAAGGGTTGGCTATTATATTATTCATTTTAGATAACATGTCGATAGATAATTTGTTAATGGAAGTAGAGAGGGTTTTTGTTAAATTGTGATAGATGTCTTCAATATAGTTCTTATAAGATAGGATATTTAATTCACTATTCAAGTGCTTTAAGAAACGATCAACTTTATTTTTTTCAAAAAAAAAAGTGCCTTTGGTTACCAAATTTTCTTCAATGGATATTTTATGCATGGAAAAGTTTAGAGTTAGGGCCAAAGGTCTATGATCACTGTCAGACTCATGGACCTTCAAAAAGTCAAAATTTACTATTTGGTTGTATATGGGGATATTAGATATCACATAATCTATGACACTACTACCCATCTCATAGATACAAGTCATCCGATTAGAATTTGGCCACTTCACTACACCATTGAAAATTATTATATCTTGAGCACTATAGAGCCTAATTAACTTGGTACCAAATAAATTCTCGGTCAGGTCTTTAGAGTTTCTTTTGTACCAGTTAGCTAGAATAGTGTCCTCATCTAGCTAAAGAGGATTAGGGTTGGAATAATTGCTTAGAAGAATAGCTTGATCAATTTCAATTCTAGCATTAAAGTCTCCTAGCAAGAGGATACTACATTCATATCTCAAGCTGTAAATATCTCGTTCTAAGTTTTTGCAGGGATAATTCTTATCTAGATTATTTTTCTTATAAAAAGTAGAATTGATAGGTGCAAAGTAACAAATTTCTATATAAACCTCTGTAGCATTAATATCAGAAATCTCCATCCAAATGTATTGAGTGAAAGGGTCTTTCTTACAAAGCTGAATATGAGGATAAATATATATATATATATATATATATATATATATATATATATATATATATATATAACGATCTATACCTCCAATCCCTCTATAGGGAGATTTCTTGTTCCAAGTTGATCATAGTAGAAATCCTTCTATGTTAGGGACTTTAGATCCTTCATGCTCCCAATTTTCAACCATAAATATAATATCAATTTCACTCAGGATCCAACTTAATATAGACTCTTTGCTCTATGGAAAACCATGACAGTTCCATGAGAGGATTTGGATTGTCCCAAATTCCTATTTATTACTATATTTCTGGTCTCTATACCTGCTAACAACTTTTCGATTTCTAATTATTGCCCATTTTCCTTCCTTCTTAGCTTATTTTACCTTTTGAACTTCTTTCCTTAATTCCACCCGGTCTTCTGAAATGAGGTCTTCATTTATAAATATTCTTGTCCCTTTTAATCTTGGATTTTTGCTGAGTATGCAATATTTATGGTCATTAGAGCTTACCTTAACCTGAATCAACCTATCTTTATGTTCGATTGTTTTTCCCAACCTCATTTCTTCTATGGGGAAAGTTATTTTAGTTTGTGATTTATTTTTTAGTTCTTCCTTGACTGTTGCGAGCGTGTCCTCATATTTATGTTCTTTTATACAAAAAATATTGAGTTTCAAGGCTCTTTTATTACGATCATGGTCTAACTCTAGGAGCTTAATCATTTCCTCTTTGATGGGTTTAATATCCAATTTATGTTCCAAACTATTTAGGGCCAAATATTTCATTAGTTTTTCTTCTAGCTCTTTAATCTTGTCCATAAGATGATGATTTTCTTTGACCTCTTCTGCTTGGGTTGATTGTTTTTCTTCTTGGCTTTGTTTTTCTATTTCTTGAAATCTAACCTCCAATTTATGTAGTTGAGTCTTTGATCCTAATATTTTAATGTTTATCTAAGTCTAAAACTCGTCTTGAAAGGATGTAAATGTATAATGAAGCATTGCTTCTAACTCTGCTTGAATTTTTGCTTCTCTTTTTTCTCTGTGTTTTCCTAATGATTCTACATGTTCATACAAATTGTCTAGGGTTATTTTGTTAGGTCTCCCCTTGAGGGATTTTGGTATTTGTGGTGAAATAATCATATTGGAAGTCATATTAGAAAGAAAAAGAAATAAATAAGAGGTAGAAAGAGATTGTGCACCTGATTTACAGTGGGGTTTGAATGAAAACAAAAACAACAATCACTGCATCCCAAAACACATTGTTTAGGTTTTTATAAAGTTCTTACCACTTAGTTCTTTCACACCGTAGAGTTCTTATTAATTTTTGGGTTTCGTACCGTGCTTCTTATTAGTCCCCGCCCTTTAGGCTGCAGGGACTATTAGTAATCGGTTCCTCATTGTTCTATTAATCTCTGCACAAAAACCTATGTAAACTAAACCATTTTAACCAAACTTTTTGAAAACTCATACAATTTTCACGTTCACGTTTAATTTTTAAGTCTAAGTGTTATATTTGAGGTCTTATTTGGCTTCATATCAAGGCAGTGAGAGGAAATTTTCTTGATTGTTTGGATTTAAACTTACGAAACATGATATTTGTTTATAGTATATATGGAAAGGTCGATTAATGTTAGGCTTCAAGATAGCATTAATTTAAACATTAAATTTTTCATACATATTTGTTATATAGTCCATAGTTGTTACAAACATCTCTGGTGGCAACAACTTCACCCAGTGGCAGTGACTTCACCAAGTGTGTAACATGCATCATTGCAGTGGCATCACAGTTACTCTCTGAAATTTGTTCTCACCACCTGGCTAGATCCTCAAACCCTCACCGCCTCATCCTGCTCACATTATCTCCATGGAAACCTTAACATTGGGGCACCACAAAACTCAGTCAAGGACATTACATGAAACAAAAAGTTACATTATCTCCATGGAAGCCTTAGTGTTAGAGCACCACAAAACTCAGTGAAGGACATTACATGCAACAAAAAGTTACATTATCTCCATGGAAGCCTTAGCGTTGGAGCACCACAGAACTCAATCAAGGGCATTACATGCAACATAAAGTTAGATGCAACAATATTGCCAACTTTTTCCAGCTTCTATAAACTGGTATCTGTTGCAACTGAAATGTTTTCATGTTTAGAACTGAATTGATTATTGATTCTGACAAAAGACTCCATTAGTTCGCACAAGCAAGACGTAAGGCAAGATAGATGATAGGGCGTACCACTTCATCCACTTGCCTTGGGACTCCTAAGACCTCACCTCACCCTTCTTTTTGTGCTCGACCTAGCTTGGTTACCTCTTGAACCCTTCTCTTCTTGGACCAAAAATAAAAAGGATAATGATAGAGCTTACCACTCTTTCTTTTGAATCTATTACTGTAGAGAGTAAGACTAACCATAGTGTGTGTAGGTTAAAACATTTCAGATGCAAACATTGTGTATATAGGGTAAATAAAGACTCATTTCTAGCACAACTAGGATTGACAGTAACTATCTTTTATGACATGAACTTTGGGGGTAGATTGTTTATGTTTTAGATAAATGATGATAAAAAAAAATTTATAACAACATATTTTTTCAAAATACTTGTTTTTTTCTATGAAAATCTATCGTATTATGAAAATATACGGTGTTAGGGACTTGAATATAGAAAGTAATCCCACAAAATACCTTGGTTCAACAATAGATCCAGTTGACGCACCACCACTAGTTTCAGTCGATAAGTATATGTAAAGGAAGAGACTTGCTTTTGAAGCAAACCGAGGTTTAGAGGCTCAGCACCAACAAACCAAGCTATTACACTAATAATAGGCACTCACCCTCACAACTCTTGCCACTACCTTTTCCCCTAGAACCACAGGACCAAAGCCCAACATTATAGAATCAATGGAGCCATAAAAGGTGAGATTTGAATTTGTCATGCTATTTTCCTCCCCTAGACATTACCCTATCCTTTGTTAACTCGGGAGATTCCAGGAGCAAGGCGTAGCGAATGACAACCTCTCCCAATAGATATGCAGTCGAGTCCCTTCGGGCGAACGAAGCCTGTCATACATAAACTTGATTGTTTTAAGTAGCCTACGGGTTGAGGATAGGAATAAACCTCGGATAGTGGATAGTGTTCGCATTCAACTATGAAGAGTAAGCCAATAATTTCTTTGCTAAGTAAACATGTACGACTATTCCAAACTATATATATACAAAAAAAACTCATGGCCTGCGTTTCCAGTAATAGAGAGACGGTTCGACACCCTATCCTTCTAAACAAAAATAAAGAATGCAGAGATAGGTGCTGCGAATCAAATCATGTGAGTGTGGTAGACACCTTCGTAGAAGAGAAATATTAAGTTTATGTTTCATATTCTCCATAGAAGTAAGCAAGTGTTTTGCCATGGAAATATTTTTTCATCGACCTTCAATCAAAGTACATATTCTTCACCAGTGCCTTTATGGAAGACAGTCGAAGATGAGTGTTACGTATGGAGACTATCTGATGATGTATGGAGACCATGTGGAGCGACCAACATGCATGCAAACCAAATGTAAACCAGGTGGAATGACCACTAATACTTGCACGTAAATTCATTTTTTTTTATTAATAATAGCATATGCCTGGAAAAATGTAAGCATTTGAAAAAATGAAAAAGTGACTTAGTGAATAATATTTAATATATTACAACAACAGTGAAAAAGTGATTTTATACACACATTTCGAATAAATAACTTGTAGCAATGCCTCTCATCATAATTCACAACCTACTAATTCAATTTCTACTACATTAAATAACCTTCTAAATTAATTCTCATAATTCTCGAACCAGTGTAACATCCTGTGCCACATTTTCTTAATCCTGCTGCAAATAATTCCTCTGGATTTAATGGCTGGACATGCTCTACTTAAGATGTTTTTATACTGTTGTAGCGTTAGTGGAAAACCTATACTGACATAAACTTTGGTCTAAGATCGTAAGATCGAAAATTAGTCAATTATTAGCTCCTAAAGACAAAAAAATTAATCTAAGATGTTAAGGATTTTTTGCGGAAGCTGGACTCCCCAAAAAAGTTTAGACGAACAGTTGTAATTCGTTTATGCAAAACCTAACAGTGAAGCTAGCTTTGTTATACTGTTGTAGTGTTAGTGGAAAACCTATACTGACAGAAACTTTGGTCTAAGATTGTAAGTTCAAAAATTAGCCAATTATTAGCCGTCAAAGACATAAAAAATTAATCTAAGATGTTAAGGATTGTTTGCGGAAGCTGGACTCCCCAAAAAAGTTTAGACGAACGGTTGTAATTGGTTTATGCACAGAGCTCATATTTTTTAATTAACTTAATTACATGCACAATCTTTATTTTTTTCACTCTGGGTTGCTTCTCTCTTGTAAATAAACTCCTCACATTTTCTAAATTAGGGTAATTACAGGCACAATCTTGATTTTTTTCACTTTTCCTTGGTTCTCTCTTGTAAGTAAACTCCTCAAGTTTATGAATTAACGTAATTACTCTTCCATTACTTAGCTAGTTTTGAAAGCAGAGATACTACATTAATGTCGTAATAATCAAATCCATTGTGTGCGATTTTGCATTCTAACTTATAGATACGTCTTCTTTCTGAATTAACTTAATTACTCTTTCTCAACTAAAAGTTAGTAGTCCAGTTCAATTTGGGCTGGAAAATGGTGATATTTGTTATTATATGATGCATGTTGATCGACATGTCCTAAAGGCCTTCGGCCTCCCTCCGTTTTGTGAAGTGTTGAAGCTTTATCTTTATATTATAAGGAAGAATCCCATATTGGCCAGCCTGGGAAAGCGCTGGCGGACTTTGTTGGCCTCGCAACATCAGTACTCATAAGCACCTCACCTGGGGGCAGATACTTAACTAATTGTACCCATAGTGTAGCTTGTTCATCACATAGGGAGATTCTTTCACTACATAGTAGGGATTAGGCAAATTCAATGATCCAAAAACCATTGAATTGATGCAAGCAAGTTCAAACAAGCTCATCCAAGATTCAAGCAATGACACTTAGGGTTAGCAATTACCGAGTATCTCATGACAACAAATCAAACAACAATAATGATGATGAAAACACTAGCCACACATCTTTAGGCAAATAATCAGTAAGGGACTGAGCATCATGCTCACGAGACCTTAGGCTCGATCTTCAAGTGGAAAGGATGTTCCTGTCACTTTTAAGAGAATCATCTCCTTCATCTTTAACATGTTCTTTCATGAGGCATCCCTGCCCTAAAGGCAGGGACTTGCTGCTCTGCAGCTCCCCTTGTTGTTATAGTGTTCACCAACAAGATTTTTGTACAAAGGGGACCCATTCTTAAAATTACTGTACAAAGATAAAAAAAAAAATTCTTAGCTTAACACCATAGAGATTTGTTCAAATTATGCACTATAAAGAAATCGCTCAAAATTATGAAAGGGAACCACACATTCAATTCTCCGGCAAATACGTTCAATTGTGCACCTAAGAATCTCCTATATTAATAAATTTTTTAGCACCTCATATATGTTCAATAGCTTCCTAATGAAAATAATTCAATGTACACAATAAATAAAATATTTCAATATCCACCTTTAGTAAAATATTTCAACATAATATATATATATATATATATATATATATATATATATATATATTATGTGGCCTGAGTGGGCCTAATGGTTAAGAACATGTGTTTCCTCCTAAGAGGTCACAAGTTCTCCTTTTCCAGCAGAAAATTTCTCAATATATTTATATATGTTGTTCTCATAAAACATGTACATTGCTTGTCAATACAACCCTCTTCCTGAAAGTATGACTAAGTCCACCTAGTCATCTCCTTGTCCATTAAAGTAAACAAAAAAACTAGACCTACCGTGTAGTCTTACAAAGATGTTAATAGCATATTGTGAGCCTCAACAAAATTACCAAAACAGATTACAAGAAAAAAGAGAGTCCATGGTGACAAAATGAACAACACATTTAGGAAAATCCAACATTTCGATCTATTGTATTGAGGTGTCGACCTAGCTATACTATGCAGATCATAAATAGAGTCTCATAGTTAATAGGGGTCCTAGTGACCATCCTGCCATTTATTATAGTGGATCCTTCCTTCCGGAACCAGTAAAACATGTTGTTTTGATAAGGAATCTGGTTCCGTATTCTTTTCTCTTCTTCATATTCTATACCAAAAAAATAAAAACATTTTCTAGCATATTCAAGATGCTTCCCGTAACGAAAGTGATCACATTTTACAAAATGAATTTTTTGGAAACCTTTCATATTAACGATGCTCGACAGCTAATATTATCTCTTACGAAATGAAATGTCAGCTATACAATCAAGGAAAATATGTCTAAATTCGTACACATTCGTGATTTGTTGAAATGCTTCCCATGACCATCGTTGTCAATATTACAAAATGAATTTTTTTAATCTTAATTATAATGATAATGATTTGTTAATATTACGAAATGATTTTTTTCAACCTGAACGATAATCATTTATATATTATATAAATTTATGTAGAAAAAATTATGTAATTTCTACAATCATATAATATTTATATATTTTTAATTGAATTATTTTTAAACAGAAATCAGATTTATATACATAAAAGAATCCTCCTTTCAATTTTAATAATAATATAATAATTTATATATTATATAAATTTATATAAAAAAAATAATATAGTTTTTACAATCATATGATATTCAAATTTTTTTAATTAAATTAATAGTAATGATTTATATATTATATAAATTTATATGAAAAAAGTTATAGAATTTCTACACTGATATTCAAATTTTTTTAATTTAATTAATTTTTTTCAAATTTTTTTAATTGAATTAATAATAATAATAATTTATATATTATATAAATTTATATGAAAAAAATTATATAATTTCTACACTCATATGATATTTAAATTTTTTTAATTAAATTATTTAAAAACAAATCAAATTTATATATATTAAAAAAATCCTCCACATAATACAACGTTTTCTCATTCTTGTAAGCTAAGCTAAATATTTCCTTCATGAAATCTAATATAAATCATCCATGAAAATTTTCAGCCAAATATCTCTTCCATGGAGTTTGACCATAGATCTTATCTATTAAATATCACCATCAAATTTGACGATAAATCTCAAAATTTTCAGCCAAATATCTCTTCCATGGAGTTTGACCATAGATCTTATCCATTAAATATCACCATGAAATTTGACGATAAATCTCATCCATTAGATATCAAGACTGTTCCCATTTATCCTTATATCCATATTTCGTTGCATAAAATAATCTTTGTAAATTTATTTGGAGTTTTATATAAATCTCATCCATTAGGAATCAATAGTCGGGGTTAAATTTGATGGGACCCGTTTTCAATTTATTTAACCGTAATATATCAACAGCTTTAAAAATCTATTAGTTTATTAACTTAAGATCGTCCCATTAATGGGTAAGTTAAAAGTTTACGCATATTTATTTTTATAAATATTTTAAAAATATATGTCTTATGTATTTTTATATGACTCCGATATTTATATATAGATAAGAAATTGTAAGCATTTTCAAATCGTAAGGTAAAGAATAAAAAACAAAATAAGCTTATTTTGTAAGACTATGAGATAAGCACACAATGCATTCACAGTATTGGGTTTTTGAGATGAGATGATTTTAACTTCGGGATAAGAATAGACTATGTCTTTGAGATCGTGAGATGGGAGTGCAAGATATGCACAGATTGTGTCAACATTGGATCTTTGGTTGTGTTAGAAAAAACCCATTTCCATTTCAACTCACATCATGCAAATTGCAATTTGCAGAGTGCATGTTGAAGCCTGAAGCCTAAAGGTTGAGAATCACATCGTGCAAATTGTAATAAGAGTGTGCAAGTTGAAATTCAAGAGGAACACCCACACCATGATTGCCTGAGTATATTTATGTTCCTGACATTGCTACTAGCAACAAGTTTTGCAATGCTACTTATTTTTATTACTTTATGTTGCTAGTGAGTTTTGGAGCTTTTTCATGATTTAGATGTGCCCTCTAATCATCTCCCCATTTACAATAAAAGTTTCTCTTATACTAACAACAAAAAATAATAAAAATGATGGGTAATCATAAACATAAAACATCATGAGAAAAACAGTTTTAAATCCTGTAGCTACATCAGAGTAGTTGATCACAGTAAGACAATGACAGTCGTTAAGATGAGTAGCAATCTTAAATCCCAGTAACATTCAAAATCAAGAGTTTGTGGTGAAGATAAGATTGGATCGCCCTACGGGTATAGCCCAGAACATTGATATATATTTGTTAACTAATAATAATCTGTGTGTTTGTTCCCAAGAAAGAAGAAGACAAAGTTTAGAAGTAACAGATGTTACAAATAGGAACTCTCAAGCCAATTTTAGTGGAATATAAAAGAAGGGGAACATCAAACTGCAAATGGCAGCGAACCACTAGCACTATCTTGATTCCATGAAAAGAACATGAATAGAACTCATCATACTTTGAAATTGGAATATAAAAGGAGGGGAACATTAAACTGCAAATGGCAGCCAACCACTTGTACTATGTTCATACCATGAAAAGAACAGACATCGTACTTTGAAATTGAGCTAGCTACCCTGGTAACCATAAATTAACTAGGCTGCAGGATCAACTTCTTGATCTCACTCACAAAGGCTTTGATGCTCTTGTAAGAGGTTCCGCCTTCTTGAACTGCTATTCTCACCGCCTTGCTCAACTCCTTTACTCTTTTCATTTCTTCTCCTTCTTTCGCCAGAAGTTGTTTAACTGCAACTCTCAAGTCATCTCTGTTGGGCAATGTGGTGGCACCTTCACAAAACCTTACTCCAACCTTAAGATATTCAACCAATAACCTAGCATTATAGTTATGATCTGCGGTGATGGGCCATGTTATCATTGGGACCCCCAGTGTGATGCTCTCCAGTGCAGAATACCACCCACAGTGGGTAAGAAAACCCCCAACAGAAGGGTGTGAGGGGATCAAAAGCTGAGGTGCCCAACCTCTAATTATCAGACCTCTTCCCACTTGGAAATAATGGAGAAAGCGCTAGTTTTAAGCGCCAATAATAAGCGCCAGTTGTAAGCGCCAGTTAGAAGAGTCAGTGCTTAGTTAAGAGTCCAGTCTTATTTGGTTTGCATGTAAACGACTCGGAAGAGTCTTTTCCTATATAAAGATGTAATTCGTCTTCATTGAAGAATGAGAAGTGAGCGTAGCCTCACCGTGGTGTTTTTGCTCGTATATTTTATCTTGGTATCAGAGCCACGAGGAGAAGTGCGAAATTTCTTGAAGTTCGCAGGTCCCTCCTCTGGTAGGGTGCGGGGGCATATTACTCGGCCTTCACGCATAGAAAACAGAAAAATTCCCGCAGGCCAAGACAGTGTTACGGTGCGGAGATATTTGGGCAACGGAAAAATTCCCGCAGGCCAAGACAGTGTTACGGTGCGGAGATATTTGGGCATTCCCGCAGGCGGAGTACTCGAGACGTGCGAACACCTTGAAGCCAAATACAGAGTGAAGTGCGAGAACTGCGAACTCCCCGCAGTCAAGTAAGTCGTGGGTTTTTTTTTTGATCAGTTGCGTGGATTTTTTTTTTTAGTGAAGCTTTGCATGTGCTGGCAGAAGACTGCTGCGTGAGTGTTTGTGCAAAGCTGCGTGAGAAAGGTGCGTAAGAATGGCTGCATGAGTTTACTTGCGTGAGAAAATCCTATTACATGGAAGAGTTTTGAAAAGCGTGGAGTTTGAATGCGTAAGGTTATATGTGCATGCGTGAGTTTAATTCTGGTGCATGTGTGGATATGGATATATGGATGCGTGAGTTTTAAGTGGATATTTATATGGATGTGTGAGTTTTAGAGTGGATATATGTTAAAGTGGAGCATTTAATGGTGTGAAGTTATAAATTTTATTCATTTTTTTATTAAAAGTGAATGCATGTGGAGTTTTTATAAAAGTTTTTATATATGAGCTTTAATTTTTTATATGTAAAGCTTTGAATGGGAGTGCAACATTGTATTGTTTTATTAAGTGGATACTTTTTAAAACCTAAGATGGATTTTTCAAAAGTTTTTTTTAAGGAGGGAGTTATAAGTTGACATTGCCGAATGCATGCATGATTTAAGTTGACAATAGAAATATAGTTGGATCAGTGGATTCGAAAGGCAGAGCGATGGACTACTCAGCACTCGACAAAAAGTTGCATATCCTTGGTGATTTTCTTGCAGAGACTAAATTGCAGCGATGGAAAGTCCGCTGGCAGAGACCTACCTCAACGAAGCCAACAAGTTAGATGGCTCGAACTTCATTAACTGGAAATTCAAGATGCAGACGCTCATGGAGGGCTATGGTGTCTGGAACATTGCGAATGGAACCGAACTGAAACCTGTTGCGGCTGTAGGTGCGACAACAGCGGTAGGAGGTGCGACAGCAGTGGTAGGAGGTGCGACAGCAGCACAGATCCAAGACTGGGAGAAGCGCGAAAACAAGGCAAAGGTATTGTTGCGCATGTCCGTTAAAGATAGCATAATTCCACATATTAGAGACGCTACAACTTTTACTGCAACATGGACAGCTCTTAAAGCATTGAATGAAACTAGAAACACAAATCACATTTTGTTCCTGAAAACTAAATTGCTAGGCATTAAGATGGATGGAAACGAATCTGTTAGTTCATTTTTGGGTCGCATTAAAGAGGTGAAAGACAAGCTAGTAAATATAGGGGAAACTGTTTCCAATACTGA
>ML808988.1:226789-248693 GCA_009831015.1 Picea engelmannii
AAATAAATAATATGTGTTATTTAATAAGTGTATTTTTAAATACAACTAAATTAAATTTATTTTGTTTTCATCAAATCTTTTATATTGAGTCTGGAAGGAATTACACATTTCCTTCATACTTACTATATCATTAAAATGTTCTAACTATTAACTATATATAAGAATGTTTTTTACTTATAAAGTAAATATTTTTTTTTATTAATATTTTTTAAGCACCATGTATCAACTCCATATTTAACATTGAAGAAGTTATAGTTCTTTCTCATAATAAACAATAAAAAGTCCCTTTAAACTCAATAATTTTAAAATTATATAAAAAAATTAAACAATATAATCTTTTAAAATTATATATACAATTTTTTTTTGGTATAATATACTTTTAAGATTTTTATTTATAAATTCATCTTAGTTATACAATAAAAGGATCATTTTTTTAAAGTAAAAAACGAGGATCCTATTAAATTAACTGATCAGTTTTACAAAAACCTTTGGAATGCCAACTGTCCTGCCGAAAACCGAAAACCGGGACAACTGGCTTCCTGTGCAACTTGTTTCAAAAAACTGTCTACCATCTGTCCTGCCCAAAGGAAACTAGGAGATATGGTAGTCATTAGTCTGAACATGTTCTTTTATATTGAAAGTTTGACAGAGCAAGATCCCTAGTTCTAAACAAAACAGTTCCTCTAACCATAATCATTAACCGTAGAAATTACTCGGTGGGTTCAACCTCTCGATCATTCGTTCCTGCTCCGGCTAGCAGCGTGAAGGGTTGTGCACATGTTGGGCATCATCGTCCTGGTGACGTGTTGGAGTACGCATCATACAACATGTCTAGGCGTTGGTTGATTTGGAGGCCACGGTGGATTTGGTCTTCCACCAGGCTTCACGTTTCAAATATCAGCTCCAAGTGTTCCAGGTGGAGAAATGGTGGTTGGACACTCCATACTTCCTGCATGATGGAGAGGGGACGTGGCGCAGGGGCCCTGTCACCCTCTCTCACCCATCTATCTTGATGTCCACTTTGAGCTTCCTGGTGATCCGCTTCCATGGAAAATTAACCTGCTGTTGAAGTCGTCGTCGCGCCCACACCTTCTAGGATGTCTTCTTCAATATAGCAGGTGGTGAGTTCCTCCATCTGGTCGCCTTCCTTATGAGTGTGCAGTGGTTCTGTGGCCCGTGGCTTAGCTTCGTCCATAAAGCAGGTTGGCGGGTTCCAACTATCAGGAACAGTAAAAAGGAGGTGTTCAAGAGGAATCTGGAATGGTTCTTCCAGAGAAACCTCCTCCACATAGGCCATGGGAGGCATCCCGGGCCTTCTGTGTTTTTGGGCTCTCTGCATCCGAGCTATGGACAACACCCTCTCGAATTTCTATTGTCTCTTCTAGTGAGCATCGAAATCATACCAAGTTGCACCTCTGTGAGGTCGACCTCTTTCCCTCGGCATGTAGATGAGCAAAATTATGACCATAATATCAACTAGGTGGCTAGCCTTGCACCAGTGCTCAGAAAACTCAGACTTCGGCTGGTTGAATTCAAAATGCATTGTCTCCCATCTAGAGCTGCTGATAAACATGAGGTTGATTGTGAAAGGATTAGCCATTATGGCTATCCCCCTAGTGCCCTGTGTGTCCGTCCTCCTCATGTGCGCGAGAAGGCTCTTCCCATGGGCTTGGTTGCTCGGGCTTGCTCCCATCCTAATGGCGAGGAGATGGGAGCCGATGGCCTATAATTAAGGCACTACCAGGCTCACCATCGTGTGTCCAGTCTACTCTATGTGGCACCCCATCCAGGGTACAATAAAAGGATCATAAAAATAATTGAAAAAGGATATAAAAAAATCAACTTGCTTTGGTGTCTTTTTATATATATGTGAACGTTTTATATTAAGTAATCAATAAAATCGTCCAAGAGATTCCCTTTACTAGTGATATATTTTAGTATTATTATTTGTGATATATTTTAGTATTATTATTTATTTTTGTTTTAGTCTTATAAAATATTATATTGAGTTTAGATACAATAATATTTATTTTTATATTTAAGATTTGTGATGTGATAAAGAAATAGAGGATATAAAAAAATTAAGTAATTATAGGGAGGTGATCAACCCTAATTTAGAAGTTCAAAAGTAGCTCTTTGTTTTGACTAGTGTAAAGAAGAAAACCAACATTGTTAAAATTCAAACAAATTCTTAAGAACTCCATAGTGAAAGCGAGCATTGAAAAATTCCTAAAACATAGTGGAATGAAAGAATCTATCATTTGTGTGACACTAAGAGGGTTAAAGATGAATGTCCTGCATATACGCAAATGCTTTTCAAGCACAAAAATAAAGTGAGACCAAATTTTGTCCTAGTGGATATTCATCATCATCATCATCATCAGTGTGATCTTTGCAACCAGTATTGACTATGTCTCCTTCGGGGGTCTGGCCCCCCTCCCCATTCCTATGTTGGATGCAATAGAAATAGATCTGGTACTCTTGCGCAAGACTCGCCCATCCCCACCCCCGCAAACAAAAACAATGCAGTTGTCGCAAACCCCGTGAACAAAGAGCCCATGTTGGACTCTCACACACTGTGTGGTGGAGCTTAGAAGTGGAAACCTGACCAATGCATCCCAAAGGAGGCCGACACACCAAGGTATGAAATATGCTCAAATCGAATGAGCGCTTATGTGCATTTTATGAAGTACCATGTGATCATTGGTAATTTTTTGGGCATCTGGTCGACTGAGAGAGATTTGATTGCTTGGATCAACTCTCGTTGTAAACCTACCTATCCATTTGAACTCAAACTTGGCTGGAAAGGTTTTTTCACTGCTATTTTTTAGAACCCTCAAGAAAGAAAAATAATATTTGAGAATGGACCTACTTCTTCTTGATAGCGGGGTTACACCTCTGATACTGGACAAAAAAATTTAACCCTGACAAAGAAGAATTTACATACGGCTCAGTTCAAGTGCGTCTCTACTCTCTACCTCAGGAGTACTAGGAGGAAGAAATACTGGAAGGAATTGGAAACAACTTGGGAACTTATGTAAAATCTGTTGAAGCAACCAAGAAAGGTTGCTACACAACATATGCTTGAATCCACATATACACGAATTTCTCTGTCCCCATCCCTGAATCCATCCATCTAAGCTTCCAAGACTCAAACTAGATTCAAACCCTAGACTATGAGTTTATCCCCTTTTGCTTTCATCGTTTCCATGAACATGACCATATTTATCAATAGTTCCCATTGCTAAAGCCCCCCAAACCATTCGAATATGAGACTAAAATGGATGAATATGGAATCACCAAGATAGTAACTCATTGTAGATCTAACATAAATCATGTCTCCCAGGGTCCTACTGGTCATTCCAAAACTCCAAGTCTAAAAGATAACTTTGAGGCTCTCAACTCTCTACCCACTTACTCATGCCTTGTCTCTATTGAGCATCCTTCCTCCAACAACCCCAAAAGAAAGAAATCCTCTTATCCCTCTCATATTCCAAAAGATCCTAAAAAACCTAAAACCCGTGTCTCACCCTATGACATGCCCCCCCTCGAAGACATCCCTGTGGTTCCCGATGGTGAGAATGGTTTGGATTTGGAGCCAGGAGAAATGGAGTTAGATGGCATTGAACTGTAGGGTATCGTTGATACAATCTGCATGCAAGATGTGCAATCAATACCTCTAGAACATATCCAATGAGTTCACAAAGCCCTACACAATTGAAAAAGAGGCACTTGGGACTTCAATGACTCTGGGCTCAAATCTGAATCTCGACGTCCATCCCAAAAAGCTCAAGCCTAAAAATAATCCCAAGGAAGAAAAACAATGAGGCAGGAAATATAATCTCCATCTCTTGCAGAAAATTAGAGACATTCTAGTTAACTCTAGGCAGAATGCACTAATAACGGATACCTTCCAACCCCCCCTAGTTTCCAATAAAATCGAACTATTTGGAATATACACAATCTTAATGGTAAGAGTAAGCACAAGCTCTTGCAAAAAAAATTACATTCATAATCATCAGACATTGTTCTACTCCAATAAACTAAATGTTCTGGATTTTTTTTAGATAACATTCTCTCCAAGATCTGTAAAAATGGCTACTCCATGGCCATTGACTCCATAGGAATGGTGGGCGGCCTTGCTATCCTATGGAACCCTGATAATGTCCTCATTGACAACATTTTTACCACCAAATACAATATTAAGAAAGTTTCCAACCTATAGGTGAAGACACCTTTGGGTTCATCACCAATGTTTATGGACCCCAACAACTTTGTGAAAAACTCAATTTCCTCCACCAACTCATTTATGATCTAGTCCATCAGTGCTTTTGGATCACTGGAGGTGACTTCAATCTCATTACTTATCTTGACAAGAAGAAAGGGGGTTTATGGCACTTTGATATTGAGCATACAACCTTCAAAGACTTCATAAGGAACATATAGTTCATCGGCTTGGAGACTAGTAATGGCATCTACACTTAGAATAACTACCAAGGGGGATCCCAACAAGTTGCTTGCAGGCTAGACCACTTCTTGATTTCGTAATCACTCATGCTTTCCGGGATGCACATGGAAGCCACCATTCTTCCTACCATAGGTTCAGACCATTGGCAAATTCACCTCTCCTTGGACATTCAAAACAGGCCCCACAAAAGGCCCTTCAAGTTTGAAATTTTTGGATCTCCCACCCAAAATTCCTCAACAATGTCAAAGGATGGTGGAATGAAACTCATGTGGACTTAGGCTCCCTTATGTATCATTTTAGGTAGCACCTAAAGATTCCCAAATAGAGTATCAAATTGTGGAATAAATCGGTCTTTGGGAACATATTTCAGGCCCAAAGACTTCTGGAATCCAAAATGGAAGATCTTTAGCAGTAGATAATCCTTCAAGGTAGAACAAAGGATCTTTCCCAACAGGAAAATTCTCTTGCAGTGCAATTGGAAGAGAGAAAAAAGCAAGAGGAAATATTATGGATAAAAAAATCTCAAGTCCAGTGGCTCAAGGAAGGGGAACACAACTCCAAAATTTTCCATCACTCCACGATCCAGAGGTGCCATTCCAACTAAATGACCCACATCATTTCTTCTCAAGTTAACAAGATCAACTCCCATAATGATATTGAACAGGAGATAACCACATTTTTTCAGGACTTGCTCACTAAATCTCAGTCTGACAGAATAGTTTCCATTCATTCCATCACTAAAAACATCCCCAACCTGATCTTGGACGAGAAAAAATCCAACCTTATGTGCCCCATTCTCCTGGAAGAAGTAGAAGCCACCAACTTCAGTCAAGCCCCTAGAAAATATCCCAATTCTGATGGCTTCAACTTAAATTTCTTCCATCATTGTTAAGTGATAAATCTTGATGTATGGGCCATTGTGAAGGAAGCACAAAGGATCTCGGGTGTTCTCCCAACCTTAAACATAACCTTCCTTGCTCTTATCCACAAATAAGAAAAGGCATTAGACCCCAATAAATTTCTCCCCATATCCCTCTGCAATGTCATCTATAAGATACTCTCCAAGGTCATTTCTGTAACATCCCCAAAAATAAATTACTTTTAAGTCTAAAATTGCTTAGGAAATTATTTTCGTTTTTGGTAAATTCGAAATTGGAAAATTATTGCCATTTATGGCAATTCCGAATTTCGAATTCAGTTAATTGTAATTGATGATTATGACTATTGGGAAGAGATCTGATTTGACCCAACTAACTATTTAACTATGACACTTGTATGAAACAAAATATTTTATATTTATTGTTGATGGACAAATGGAACAACCAGGTTAAAATTAGCTAAGCATGACTCCATGAGAGGGGAACATGTTGGAACTACCTCAGGGCTGAATGTGACAAGTGGAAAATCAAGAATTTGGCCATTATAAACCCCTGAAAATCAAGGATTTGGAAAGAAAAATCAAGGATTTGGAAAGATGTGAAAATTCCCAAGGGGGAAAAGACCTAGGCACAATTTCTTTTGATATATAGCATATGGGAGGAGGCAGGACACTGCCTAGTATGCTGGGGGAAATACATGATCTCTTGTTGTTATGAACACTACTTGTTGAGTGTGAGGCAAGGAGAAGTTGTTGAAACTGAAGGACTATTGTTGAGGAGGAGTTCTAAGTTCTCCCTCATGGATTCATGGTCAGGCTAGGGGGTGAACGTGACAAGTAAATTGGCTTTTCTGTTCTAAGGTTGGGAGGAACTTGGTTGTTCCATTTGTTGTTCGAAAATTGTTCAGATATGTCTATCTATTCCTTCTCTGGTTAAATATTATCGCATTATTGGCTCTAGAATGCATATGTTTAAATCTGGATGGATTTTTATGTTTGTTAAATTCCGATGGAATGAGGTGAAATGTAGGACAAACCCTTATAGTTTTTAATTGTAGAAGTTGAGCAACCTTTCTATGTATCTTGGCTGGGATGGAATTTATTTATGAAAGTATATTGGGAGATGCATCTGTGTTAAATAAGATATGATTTCGAATACTGTGCTATAAAATCCATACCAGATAGGTGATTCATTTGCATCTAGATATTCAATTTGAATGTAAACTATAGACTGTGCAAACGCTAAAGGAGATTTCGAAAGTAAAACTGAGATCTATATATATGTATATATGTATAGTCATATCTCTGTAGGACATCCTTTTAATTCTGGACGAATCGTCCTATTGATTTATTACCGTTGGAATGAAGTAAATATAGTATAATTCTTATAGTTTTACTGTATCTCATTAGTAAGAAAATTATGGAAATAAACTTGAGAGATTATAATTATACATACATATTTTATTATAGACCAAATACACAGGTAGAAATAAAGGGCTATGATGATTAGACTGTTTTAATGTAAATGAAAATGAATAGTTCAGACAGTCATAAATAAAGTTCTGAAATGAAAACGAATAGTTCAAATAGTCACAAGACGAAGTTCTGAAATGAAAACGAATAGTTCAAATAGTCACAAGACAAAGTTCTGAAATGAAAACAAATAGTTCAGACAGTCACAAACGAAGTTCTGGAAATAAACGATACAATAGTAAACTAAAGGAAGTGAAGAGTATACACACTAGAACCATATCATTTCGATACGCATAGACCTATTGTAGTAATAATCGAAAAAGGAAAAGCTATAGGAATAAACAAAGGAATCGTTCAAATTTCTCTATAAAATCCAAAGTAAACTCGGAAAGGGTACAAGACATAATTATTGTTCACCGATATGTGTTGCTATTCATTCCAGAAATACTGTTATAACAGATCTATTATTCTGAAAGAAGGTACTATTTGAGTTTCCATCTAAGTCGACTATACAATTATGAACAACAGTATAGTCCTTCTCATATCACCCTATTACACAGTAACATGGTTTTAGTCCCTATGTCTTCCTTTAAACTAAAGATACAAAGATAGTGAATCAACCATCTTTATGAACTTGATTAATCTCGCCCTTGATGATTGTATTTTAGATCATAGTCGTTTCATTTCTTAGAAATATAGGGCATTTGCTTAAGAGCGGTAACATGGAACTCGAGTACCTTTATTGGACAGGGCGTGGTTCTGTTCCATCGTAGCAACCTCGTAAGCCTGCAAGAAAGACGAGATGATCTTTTCTTAGTGTCAAATAGAAACCAACATCACTTAAACTTTTAAAGGTAAAATCTTATAAGACAACGAAGGTATCATTTTACAAAGTAATACTTATCTTGAATTGTCATAGGAATGCTCCTAGTCACAGTCGCAATCCGTCAACACGCTGAAAGGGGAGGAGTGAACTTGAATGGCCTGATGGGTACCCTCGCAGCAAAACAGGGTCCCATCATTATATTGGCTACCATTTTTTATTAAAGAAAAACCTTTCAAGAATTTAAATAAATAAACAACAATAACATTATAAATCCAAACTGCAAGGGTCGCGTGGTATGTGTAGACCGAATGCATGAATCAAGTCAGGGTATCAATTTAAATAATTCTTGTCGAAAAGAATGCATTGCCCAAACTATAAATACAGAGTTTAAATTAGCACCGAATACGTTTATCAAAGTCTAAACATAAATTGATTATCTATGCTGAAGGGAATGCAATGCTCGAAGATAAAATGGAGAGTTAATATTTTTCCGAATATGAGACTTAGAATGTTAGCTTCCACACACAGATAACGGTATTATCAGAACGAAAGATGTAACCCTAAATTTAATCACAGACTCAAATAATACCCTATTACAGGGTGCTTCTTAACGTATCATTCGGTACACAGAATTCCCATTGATATATATATATATATATATATATATATATATATATATATATATATATACACACACACACACTGAATGGGAAATACATAAATCTTTTAAAAAGAAAATTACAATCATAAGAGTTATCTAGTGGTTTCAGAGAACCTATAGAATGGTGGACTCCCAAGTAAAAGACCCAGTCTAAAAGTACCCAACAAAAGCAAGGAAACATTGTAAACTCTTATCGAAAGGAATTTTGTTGTCATCTGAATAGAGTATAGCATGCGACACACAATGTGGTCTTTACCCCTAAACCATCTTTCTGGACTAAAAACTCCCACGTGGTCTCATAGAGACCCAATACCAAGTCACAGAGCATAACAAAAAAAGAAAACCTATGAGTAAATTTCATATGCATTAATCCTGAAAATGCCTATGCAAGAATCGTTGAAGTCAGAGACCAGAAGGCGAAGCACCGAGAATTTTTCAGAAGGGTTTTAAAAAAAATCGATGGAGAAGTATCTTTACCCGGTTTAAGGAGGGCGACCTGTTAGCATTCCATTTATATTTTCTTAATTTTCACCAGGATGAATCTTCTCCATGGCATATACACCAAATCGACTCTTCACAGTCATCCTGGAAAGGTTACGCAGAGTGACAAAGCCGAAAGGAGAGAATAAACCTAACTAAACCCTTCCGGAAGCTAAGAAAGGGAACAATTAATGAACCTGTATCATGCCATGTGATGATTGTGAGGTGGCCTACTCTACACTGGACATGAAGGCCAGGCGACAGGCCTCATAAGGGACCCTGTGTAGACCTCCATTAAGTAACTGGATGGAGGATTCAATGCGACCCTGATAGTCCCACCTCCATTTCGTGCTGAGTTAATGCGGAGGAGGGAGAGGTTTCAGAACCTTACATTGTAACTAACGAAGTTAAAACCTCTTTTCAATTAGAGTGTAACGATCGGTCGGATTATCATTACACAACTCATAAGGAAGGATGTTACCCTTAGACTCTGACGAGATACAACCAACTCATTTAACGTTAAAGTGGACCAAGAGATAAGCTCGTATGATCTTCCTTTGTTGGCCAAACCAAGACTAAAAATCCAAAAATCACATCTACTTTAAGACTGTGTCTTGTGTCGCAAAAATGATATGCAGGCTGGGATTCCTTTATTACATGTGACATGGTATATCTTCTTTACACATTAATACTATCCAGAAAGGAAACACAAAGGTTTTCAAGATCTTAGAAAGTTACCCAATTGAAATACTCATACCCTAGAAATATAACTTATGAAATGCTTTAACAGTGTTAAATGTGATACATTTAAATGTATGTAAGCACACATATAAATAGAGTTAATAATTAGGAGATTATATATACATATATGGAGATGTACCTATATATATATATACTAGAATGTATGTTGCAAGGAGTAAGGATTTGTTTTGGGATACTGCTAACACTTCCCATTGATGATAGAAATATCAAGGAATTTGAAAGGGCTAGGATTAATAAGGTTACCCCTAGATATACATATGACTACTATGTAACATGAGCAACTTCAAGAATTATAAACAAGGTAGGAAACATAAGCCAGGGAGAGTTGAATAGATATAACGACTGCACTTTGAACTTATCCTTACATCCTTTGAATCTGTTATTTGTAAAGAAAGAGAATTAATGTCCCTAATATATATATTTTTTTATTTGGTAATTTTGGGGAACATTACAATTTCCCTCCACCTTAAACCCATTTTACCCCACCTAATTTCCCCTGAACAATCCAGTTATTTAGAAGGCCACCAAATCCTAGACAACATCATCGTGGCCCATAAAATTGTTCACTCCCTAAAAACCACCAAAACCCTTGGAATGCTCAGTAAACTAGACATGTCCAAAGCTTTTGATAAAATCAGTTGGCAATACATCTAGGAAATCCTCTTGGATTTTGGTTTTCATCCATAGTGGGTCAATTGGATCATGGCCCTCATATATTCTACTTTCTTCTCTCTCTTGATAAATGGAGTTCCCTCTTATCCTTTTCATACCTCTCATGGTATCATACAAGGAGACCCCCTCTCCCATTTCTTATTTTTTCTAATGGAAGAAGGAATGGGTTGCAACCTCAAAGTTGTCATATCTACATAAAAGATTGAGGGCCTCAATCTCCACCATTTAGCTATGCCCCTTTCCCACAACCATCTTATTGATGACACCATCACTACAACAGATCCCTTTGATTTGCTCCCTTTTTTTCTTCCAAAGATTGTTTTAGTGTATTTTTCTCCAATTTTTTGAAAAATTTGGCGCTATTTATCGGGATGACGTTATTTCTGGTGTTTTTTCACCAACCAAAACATGTAGGCACTAATAGTTCTTTAAATAGAGTTGAAAATAGCACCAGATTTAATGTTGGATGTGCCTAAATAGTTAATTAGTTGAGGTCTTGGGGGTTAAGTGGATAGGGGCTTTGAGGATTATGGGATTTAGGGATTTGGGGTACAAGGATTAAGGGTTAAGGAATTAGGGGTTATGGTTTAAGGGATTAAGGTCAAGAGCTAAGGGATTTGGCGCTTACAGGTTAGGTATTTTAATGGTTAATGGCTTAGGGATTATGGGCTAGG
Source organism: Picea engelmannii (assembly GCA_009831015.1). Classification (NCBI taxonomy): domain Eukaryota; kingdom Viridiplantae; phylum Streptophyta; class Pinopsida; order Pinales; family Pinaceae; genus Picea; species Picea engelmannii. Next base: position 237,683 of record ML808988.1, read on the forward strand.
GGATTAATGTTTAAGTTCTTGGTGCATAGGGGTTTATGGATTAAGGGATCAGGGATTAGGGTTTAAGTTTTTAACGATCAATGGATTAGGGGTTAGGGGATTTAGGGATTTATTAGTGATTAACTAAGGTTGAGGGCTTAGGCGTTTAGGGATTATGGCTTAAGGATTTAAGGTTCAATGGATTAGGGGTTAGGGGATTTAGGGATTTTTCAGAAATCTTTTAAAATGTCATGGAACTGCTTCCAACACACCCATCACCAATGTCATCCACCGATGCCGCATGGTGAGCAGTGAATGGGGCCAACGTTGAAATATATTCTAACTGTTCCTGTATGCATTGAAATTTGACATGGTTAGACTAGACAGATTCCTTGACAGTATGCGAGGGTTTCAAGACTCAAGGATTCTTGATGTCCCCACATAATATTTGAGGTCATCCATGTTTTCAACAATGTTCATCATGTTGTATCATTTCCATCATTCGTCATTCACATCTACATAATGATTTTCAAAACTCTCTTGAAATTTCATGGAACGTCTTCCAACATGCCCATCACCAATGCCGCATGGTGAGCAGTGAATGGGGATAATGTTTAAATTTCTTCAAACTGTTCTTGCATGCGTCAAAATTTGACATGGCTAGACTAAACACATGCCTTGATGGTATGCGAGGGTCTCAAGATTGAAGCATATTTCATGACATCCTCGCATAATCTTTGAGATTGTCCACGTTTTCATCAACATTTGTCATGTATTCTCATTTCCATCATTCGTCATAATTCCCATCTATAGAATCTTTGTCGAAACTCACTCAAAATGTCATGGAACGTCTTCGACCAACATGCCCATCACCAATGTCATCCATCGATGTCGCACAGTGACCAGTAAATGGGGTGAATGTTGAAATTTCTTCAAATTATGTCTATATACGTCAAAATTTGACATGGTTAGAATAGACACATGCCTTGCGATATGTGGGGGTTTCAAGACTCAAGGATTCATGATGTCCTCGCATAATCTTTTAGATCATTCACATTTTCATTAATGTTCATCATGCAGTCTCATTGTCATCATTCCTCATTCCCATCTATAGAATCTTTTTCGAAACTCTCTTGAAATGTCATGGAACGTCTTCCAACATGCCCATCACCAATATCATCCATCGATGTCGCATGATGAGTAGTGAATGGTGCCAATGTTGAAATTTCTTCAAACTATGCATGTATGCATTGCAATTTGACATGGTTAGATGATACACATGACTTGACGGTATGCGAGGGTTTCAAGACTCAAGGATGCCTGACGTCCCCACATAATCTTTGAGATCCTCCATGTTTGCATGAACCTTCATTATGCAGTCTCATTTTCATCATTCGTCATTCCCATGTATATAATATTGGTCAGAACTCTCTTGAAATGTCATGGAATGTATTCCAACATGCCCATCTGCAATGTCATCAACTAACCCAACACAATGAATAGTGAATGGGGCCAACATTGAAATTTATTCAAAATGTGACTGTATGCGTTGAAATTTTACATGGTTAGACTAGGCAAATGCATAGATGGTATGGGAGGGTTTTACGACTCAGTGAAATCATTGAGATTGAATATTCATGTTTTGATATGAAATAGGAAACTAAAATTGAGCTTTAATTTATTATATTTTCATCTAATTCTAGGTGATTAAAATCTTTTATTATGTTTAATTATTTTATGTTTAGTTCTTAATAAAACATAATAAAAACTTATGCCCAACATTAAAATGAAAACAATATAAAAATAATGAAGTTAACAAATTTGAATATTCAAATCATTGTGAGATATGTGGATTAATATTTTATTAACTTTTGTGTCTTCATGAACATATGTTGATACAAAATGAATGGAAGAAGCATCCAAGTAATCCTATTTTTTTTCTGCCAACAATTCATACCATATCTTGAACACTTTAAGAATATTGCAATAGGTAATTTTTATTGACACAAATAATATTGAACCATTTCAAATTTTAGGCCATAAGAATTATCATTTTTTAAACATGGATTACAAATAATTCTGAAAATTTAGAAATCTTGGTCATCAACATTATTGTCTGCAACAATTTCATCTAGTGTATCATTGTCAATGTTCATATGATCTTTCAAGTAGTTAATATTATCATCATCCTCATCTTGACCTGCATCATCTTCATCATCATTGAAATTTGATTGTAGATCATCCATATTTTTACCAGATGTATTTGAATTATCTTTTTCTATACCATCCATATTGTTGTCTTCCATAACATCATCTAACTCTGGATTGTTGTCTTCTTGTGCCTAAACATAACCATCTTCAACATCACCATGGATGTCAATTTCTTCGATGTTCTTTAATCCCTCTCTCTCATTTTGTTTTCCATCATTGTTTTTCTCAGTATCCACTAATGCATCATCAAATACATGCCTTAATATTGGATAATAATGTATGACAAACATCCATTTCTGGTCCAGAATATCTTCATAGAAAAATACCTGCACATGAACGAGTACATACATATATTAGAAATATGTTATAACAATTTTATTGATTAATACACACATGTATATATTCTCAATAAACAATGTATTAATAGATTATTGATCACTACCACTTATTGTTTGAGTTAAAGAAATACCCACTCACAATGAATTGGTAGAACATAAGGATCCTTATCCTCAGGTAGGAACCTTGAGGAATCTATATAAAACAATACACTATGGGTATCATGTCTTTGTGTCCTCTCAAATGATTCATACCATCTACACTTACAACATTTAAAAGAGCAGTAATCCAACTCAATAATTTCTCGTATTTTCCCAACATATTGTAGATTTCCTTCAATAATATTCATATCTTTTGAGCTTGATCGACTGAATTGCTTGAAGTCAACCATGATGTCACAATCGAAGGATAGTCTCTTTACATGTACACATTCTACACGATAATGTTGAACATATGCCAACATTGCTTGATATTTCCTTGCTTGTGAAAGACCATTTATTTCGGTTAAAGCAAATATACTGATGAATATTAAAATAGTTAATAGTGTCAAAATTGTAAGGAAACAACATTTTGTAAAATTTCAACTGTACATTTCTTTCACATCCTCTATACACGTTGATTTCATCTTCTTTTATGTTTGAATCTATACCTGCATCTTCTATTTGATTTTGAATTTGTTCAGTAACCCATTCTAGTTTGCAATCTTTGCCCCATTCCCCTTGCAGATTAGTAGGAAATGGGGTATTCCTTGGGTTCAATCTCTTAAATTGTCTCCTTTCTTCTAACACTTCTTCTCTCTTTTTATCATACAGATTAATCCATTTGTTCATAAAGTCCATGTGGTACATAATTAACTTGTCAACTTTAGCACTTTTGTCTACACCTATTACATGTCAACATGTTTATTTCAAACTCCAAAGGCCATTTTGTTAATTTGAAAAATAAATTACAAAGTAAATTAATTATTGCAATAAAAACAACCACAATGTTAATGAGTTTACTTACTAATTTCTAATTGAACACCATTAGATTGTGGTTTTTCTCCATCAATAATATTTGATGCTTGTTCTTCATCCCAAAAGCGTGGCCCATCTTCAAAATCCTTACCAAGGAATTCACATAGGAATAAAAATTCTTCATTAAATACATACCCTTCAACCATGCAACCCTATATATTTTCCTTTTGTCGAACATATCATTTTAGAGTTTTCATATACCTCTCAAATAAAAGCATCCACCTCGTTGATACAACCCTCGCCAATTCAATGTCATCGACTAGGTGTATAAATAAATGGACTTGTAGGTCCATGAAAATTGTAGGGAGGTCCTTCTACAATACACATACAATTTCTGCAATTTCCTTCTTCCATTTTGGCACTTCACATTCGTGGATATCGTTGGATGTCACCCACCTAATATTAGAATAGTAAATTAGTATGAACCTTTAGGAAAAACTTAAAATGAAATACAATATCTTTATGTCTCTCACACATGAACATTCCATACCACATACCTTGCAAATGTTGACAATTGACTTATGGCATTCCTCAAGTCAACGGTAAGACATGAATCCCCCCTAATTGCCAATGGCATGATATGATTTCAAACACATTTATGAAAGGTCAATGGTTATTTTTTTCACACAATAGAATATCATAATATATTTAGTACCTAATCGATTTTACCAATAAAAGTTAAATGATGATATATAATACCTTCATAAAATTATGAAAATCATGTGTTTTAAATCCTGTGATATGTCCATCAACTATAAAATATTTAACCAATGATGACCCATAGCCAGTAGGTGTCCTTATTGAATGTATGCAATTTTTTAGTTGGTATAGCTCTTTCTTTTTCAAAATCCATGGAGCTTCTGAATATGTTTCGTTTTCCCTGTTTGGCCACAAATGTTTTCTATCAAATTTGGTACGTGAAAGAGAAATATCTCTCCTCGAAGACAAGGTGTCCTTCTCTTTGCCTGATATATGTCTAAATATTGAATCTGGGATATTTTTGAATATGTGCATAGGATCTAATAGGTGATATATTAATAGATCCTTCCAGTAAGGGAGCTCATAAACTATGGATTTCCTTTTCATCCCTTCTGGAATCTTATTCACAACTTGTTCTAGTTCTTCAATAGAATCACCCCCATCAAAAAAATCCTACCAATATGGACACATAATAATGGGAGGGCCTATGTTTTCAACTTTTCCATCAAATTGATTCTTATGGCAGTTTCTAAACCTATTATCTGGTGGTAGAAAAACCATGTTGTTTGCATAAATAAATTTATGTAGATATTTAGAATACCTCCCTTAAAATTGTTATGCACATCTTGGACATGAAAATATCCCCTTTGTTTGAATCCATGCAACTCAATAAGTAAGGTTAATAACATCAAACTAATAGTATAAAACTAAGTATGAAAGTTGGGATGAAAATAAATTATTAGTGTAAATACGTAAAAAAAATGTATCTTACCGGAACAAACACCAAGTCCTGGGAAATCATGAATAGTCCAACATAGCACACCATACAACATGAAGGACTTATTTTATGGAGGACGTGATATGTCATACATTCTTATTCCTTTCCATCGCAGTTGTGTCTCATCAATAAAAAGGTATAAGATAAACATCCATGTTTTTAACTTGTTGTTTTCCTGGAACAATGAGAGTCAACATAAGGTGCTCCTTTCTAACACTCATCCATGGGGGAATATTGTATACTATGAATACAACTAGAGAAACACTATAATTTGAGCTCATGAAAGAGAATGGGCACACTCCATCAATTGCAAGACCAAACCTGATACTATAGGGTTCATCTTTGAATTTTCTTGGCAATTTTTCCTGTATGTGTTTCAATGCTTTGGAGTCAGCCAGAATTCGTATGAATCAATATTTAATCCTATTGTTTGCATGTAAGTCCATCAATTGTGCAAGTGAATTGCAATGAAACATTTGTTGTGAAGTCTAGGTATAATTGGCATGTGACAAAAAACCTTCTTTGGAACCGTAGGACCTTGTACATCTGTACAATATCTCTTCTCTTTGCATACATGGCATTCTACATTGTCTTTATATTCATCTCTATATAAAATGAAATCATTTTTACATGAATTCTTTTTTTATATTAAATCCCCAACTCAACCAACAAATGACGCGCCTCTCTGCAAGTTGATGGAAACACATTCTCTTCAGGAAATATTTTGGTTTTTAATGCTCTATAAGATTTCCAAAGATTATATCAATTGAATGTTTGACCTAGGATGAACATGTTTAATATGTCAATCTATATTAGGAATATTCATAAATGAATTTCTTACACCAATTGACAATGCATTGTAAGAAATAGATTTCAACTCACTTCAATAGGGTGGTGAATCCTTTGTCTGACCAACCAAATAGTGACTTGATTTCTAATAATATTAATGTGCATGTCAGTTTTGAGGTTCTACTTGCACCTGATTTGAACATGGTTGTCTTTGATGCTTGCTTGATGGAGTCTTTCAGTTTTTTATCATCAACATTACGTTGGTGGTAATTACCCATGTTTTCATTGTTATTGTCATCCATATGATCATTGTTGTCATCTTTGTTTCCATCCCTAAAGAAAACTGTAAGAATTCCATTCAATCCTTCTTCATGCACTACATTTTCACTATCATGATCACCATCGGTAAGGCTAGGTGGAATGTCATCAACGTATGCTAATCTCATAAGTTTTTCAAATTTATCAGGTGGTGGAATTCTCTTTAAATATGCTCTTTTTGCCTTAGTATGATTTAAAGGATGGTTTGGATCATCCCATTCAAATCTTAATAGCCCAGTTGGATCTTGGGTATTAGTATTTGTTCTTTCATCATCATCTTCTACTTATCATCAAGCACAACCATTATTTAATGTTTGGAAACAATTGGATAAATCATAAATTTATCAATTTCAAAGAAATATAATCAAATATGTCTTAACAAATTAAAATATAAATTGTATGAAAATATATACATCAATTTAATAATGGAACATTATTTTATAGACTGGTTTATTTATACAATGATTTGAATAAAACACAAATTTGACAACACAGTTTATAAAACATAAATCCACACTCATTGATTATTCTTTGGTTTTCTTCCCTTAATAACATCCTTAGGGAGACCATGTTCTTCCCTTTTCTTTCGCGCAGGAATGTGTTTTAAGAAGGGGTAATAAATCAATAATTCATCCCTAGTGTTAAGGCCCATAATAGCCTCAACCATTATCAATCCATCAACCTCTCTTTCCATATCTCCATCTTTATCATTTATAACCTCAACAAATTGACAATTCGGTCTTACAGTAGGGTGTCTTCCCTTACTACTATTTATAAATCCTGCAATATTTGTGTGTTTGTGTGTCCATCTATATACATAAGATGACCTCTATTCATTTCTTTTCCACTTTCCAATTGGAGATGATGTGTATACATATTCAAATTCAGATCATATGCTAACATGCTAGGCTTATATTATGTTATCCTTCTCCATTCACCACTGTAATATGACATACCATAATATGGAATTAATCTCCTAATGGTTTGTTGTGAATTGTTTCTATGTTTAGATCCCACATGTACATTTTGGACAATAAAGAGGCCTAGATTCACTCCATGAATATTGGAGGGCTGTATCATGTGGCTGTAACCCCAAAATTGAAACACCTCGTACACTCTAGCTAGTTGTTGATCATTATGCCAAGCACAATATAGTCGACAATCAAATGTCTCTTTGTAAATTAATCTCAAATCCAGGGGAAATTCATCATCTCCATCACATTAATTCTCATAGGGTATGTATTCCACCTTCCCCTTGTATTTAAGGAAATTATGCATCTTTAAACTGGTTCTTGTTTTGTTACTGGTTTTCATCAATTCCTCATCTTTTGAGCTAGTATATTGGAACATATTTTTGTTATATGTATCATTTGATAAATGATAATCGCCCTCTATGATGGAATTCGATGATCCTGCAAGCATCCATTAAGAAAAAAAATAAAAAATTAAATAATATAAAACAATGTTTAAAAAAAGTATACATGTTATTTATATCAAACTAGAAAATTCCTTACCACAATTCCTATTGGATTTGAATCAATTATAGGAGGCATACTACCCACTGGAAGCTCATCATCTATGTAATGTCTTTATAGAATCGCTCATTTAATTTTTTTCTTTCCAAGACATATAGAACATCCATAAACAACAATTTTCTCAAAGTATGCATCCCATGTACTATAGTCTTGACCAACCTCTTCTTCAGTGCAATTATTTGTTGTGTCTGGAGGATCCATTGTCATATCCTCTTCCACTCATTGTAGTCTTTACGATTTAACAGTTTTAGGTCCATGCCCATGTACATATGTTTTTTTCTTTTTTTTCTTTTGCTAGTTAAACGCTTAGGTTGTGAACTTGCTCCAATCTCCATCTGAAATAATCAACAACATGCATTAATTTATTTCAATATTGAATAATACTCTATAAATTTTAATAATAATGTGAAAAAGGATGGAAGTATCACAAAATGATTCCTAAGTTAAGTCAAAATTTGATTCCCTGATGTCCTACGACATCCGTTATGTCATTTGATATGACATGATTTTTTTCCATTGCTTGTTTGGTCCCTATAATATACAACATAGTCGATGATGTTTAGTACACCAATTATATAATTTCAACCAATATTCTATCCAACACAAAGCCTCACTTTACTCATATATTTGACATATTGATATCATGTTCTGGATTTGAAAAAAAAACCAACATAGTTTATATAACTTTATCTCGTCTATGTTGTAACATTTGCGAATTCATAAACACCATCCTCCTTTGGTCGAGATTGCTTTGTATTCTTACCTTTATTGTATCTGCATGTTTTGTATCTGATTCTATGGCCACCCACTTTCCTCTCATTGATTTATTAGGTCTACTTCATCCACGTCCTTTGTCCATGGTCTCCTCTGGATCCTGTAATACACAACAATGACATTAGTCACATAACATCTATGCATCGAGAGAATGTTGTTGATATTATCTTGTTAATATGCTCACTTTTCACGATCCATGCAAGGGGCCCCATTAAGGATAATTTTAAGGATGGATATTTAATTTGAAATGTAGAAACCTTGGTGAATATTACTCGTCCTTTATATGTCAACTACAATTTTTTGGCGATATTTTTGTTAAAATATTCAAATTTCTAAGGATTTTATATTGTTTTTTAATAAAATTTTGGTGATTTTTAAGGTAAAATAATTTTTTCCTATAGAATTTGGGCAAATAATTTTTAGAATGGCGAATATTTTTTTGGGAAAAAGCATGGAAAATTATCCCATGGGGGAAATTTAGCCCCTAAAATTTTCCCTGGGCCCCATGTCATCGTCACTATTTCAAGTGACTAGAAGATTAGTAAGAGGTCATGTGTGGTGGTATGAGTAGTTATGATTATCCTTGAAGGCCTAAAATCCTCCTATAGGGAATAACATAATTTTTTCCACCTATGACCATGTATATATCCTCATGATCCATGTTCCTATTGTCAAAACAACCAATTTTCATTATGTAAGTTGTAGGTTAGATATCACAACTCCCTCTAAAAAAATTTATGTTTACGTTTGTATTTTAGAGTTATTAGGGCACAGTTGAATCCCTAGAATGTTTTTATTGCAAAAAATAGATGTTGAAATATGTTCTATGTGATGGATGAAAAATATCCTCCAATAGCTACACGCCATGCAAGATGACAGGAATTAAATTAGGCACAATTTTCTCCCCATTTAGCGCCCCAAAATGATTACATTTTTGGATAATAGTTGGCACTAAATCTAGCGCTAATAACGCCCAATTTAGTGCCGAATATTCAAACAAAATGAAAACTCTAAAAGAAAATCTCGTGCAATGAATAAATCCCTCCATTAACCACATACAATGTAAAGAATTCACCATTTTTTCATTCTCATACTCATAATCGAAAATCGAGGGAGCTTGGAACTTCTGCGCGAAGTTGGATCAGACCACAGAAATGCCTTGAGGTTATGAAAGAGAATAACTAATTGATTGAATCAATTTTTATGGTGGGTAGATATATTGACGCAACCCTCCTCCCATGTTGTGGATTTCACTAAAAAAAATTGATTTCTAGGTGTGATTCAACCTCTAGCAGTCGCAAAATCAATTTGTGCATGTCATTCACCACATACCATAGATAAAAATCAAACCCCTTTCCATCCATTTTGCACTACTGTTGTTTATAACAGTTAGAGGGAAGGGAGAAGAACATACAGAGAAAAGAGAAGGGATTTTGCACAGTCTAGAGGAAATAAATTCTCCCTGGGATACCAAAAAATGTCAAGCAATAGAGGGAAATGAGCAAAGGGATCTAATTCTTGCAAGAATGAGGTATTTCATACTCAATTTATATATTTGTACATGTTTCCTTTGCTTGTTTGAATTGTATTTTTTAGGTTTTTATTTCAAAATTATAAAAGAAGAAATTTCATTTATATATATAGGGTTTTTTTTTTTTTTTTTAAATTTAAAATAAGAAATTTATTGTACATATATAGAGGCATGCCAGTGAGAAATTGAAAGAGGCAATGGCTTCTATCTTTGGGGTAGAAGTAGTGAAGAAACTAGAAGATATGGAATTTTCCATGCTTTCCAAATACATGGAATAATGATCTACTAAAGGAATTGATAAAATCCAACCAAAGAAACCTTGTCAAAGGAAATCAATTGATTCGTCATCGACTCTTGGATTGTGAAAAATATAAAGGAGAAAATCAATCACAATAACCTCTAAGATTGTGGAACAGGGAGCATAGATGTCCAATGTCCTATAAATGTGTTGAACTTGCACAAAATATATCTAGCTAAACAATAATACACACATTTGCAGAGAGAATTTGAGAAAGAAGAAGAAGGAGAGAAAGAATGAAAGAATTCTCATTAACCGTTGTGAATAATGAATAATTTACACATGATATACTCTGTATAACTCAATGAGTGTGCACTGGAGGAGAACCAATGCACCATAGTGGTGGTCTAGAGTGATCTGGACACACACTAGCAGTTACGGGAGTGAACTGCCACCTAGTCTAGTCTCTCAGGAAGTTACGAGAGTGAACTGCCACCTAGTTGAGTTAACTAGTCAAATAGTCTTCAATTAACTGACTAAACAGAGAGTAATGAGGATTTAACTCATGGAATCAAGTGTAATGCGCTAGTATGGTGACGATCCCAAGGAAAGTGTGCATTAGTTGGTGATGATCCCAATGTTGCATGGTGACAAAACCAATGCAGCACCTAAACTCAACTCAACTAGTCAAAATGAAGTGTCAACTGAAAGATAATATTCTCCAGGTGGAATATTCTCCCATAAAATATAGGAGACTGGATAATGACTAATTATGACTAATAAACAAGAAAAAACCTTAGGAAAAGT
>ML808988.1:249068-266033 GCA_009831015.1 Picea engelmannii
AAGAAGAACTACAGTTTCTTGGCAATGTGTTCTTCACTCCAAGACGACTTTGTAGAGAATGGAATTTCTACTCAGTGAAGGTCTTAGTGAAGATTTCTATCGTCTGTATTTTTGAAGGACAAAAATGTAGGTTGATGATCCCCTCATGTACTAAGTCTCAGATTCAGTGCATGTGGATATTTATGTGCTTCGTTCGTTGCCTCTGAACTGGATCTCTACAGAACTTCAGAGTGCTCTGGTTGTCACACCAAATGACGATCAACCGATGAAATTGAATGCCCAACTCAATGAGAAAATGTTGTAGCTACATAGCCTGAATGGTTATGTTAACTACCCCTCTGTACTCTACCTCGACTGAAGATAGAGAAATGGAAGCTTTCTTCTTGATCGACCAACAGACAGGCCCAGAACCAAGACTGAGTGAGTAACCAAATGTGGACTTGCGATCAGTGCTATCTCCAGCCAAGTCGGAATCAGTAAAACCGATGAGATATAATGTAGAGTTATCTGCATAATGAATCCCAAAGGTGATGGTTCCCTATACATATCTAAGGATACACTTTGCAGCCTTCCAATGTAGCTCATGCGGCTCCTGCATGAACCTGGAAAATGCGCCAACTGCATAGGAGATGTCTGGTTTGAAGTGAGTGAGATACAACAAGATCCCCACTAGATGTCTATACATTGTGTTGTCAACCAATGGACTCTCCCCACCATCCTCAAGCTTGACCCTTGATAGGAAAGGAGTCAAAGAAGACTTGCAGTATGTCATGTGAAATATCTCAAGGAGATCTCATGCATACTTGGCCTGAGACGGCTTGATGCTTGATGCATCCTGAATGATCTTGAGTCCAAGGAAAAAGTGTAGCAGACCCATGTCCGTCATCAAAAACTTGTCATGTAGAATCCTCTTGACTGGAGAAATCGCTGAAGTCAAGAAACTGGTGATCAAAAAATCATCAACATACATAACTAAAAGTAGAAGTGAATCATTCATCCTGTGCATGTAGACATTCGGGTCTTATTTACAACGTACAAAGTTCCATGACAAAAGGTAGGAGTCCATATTGGTATACCATTCCCTGAGAGCCTGCTTGAGGCCATAAAGAGACTTCTTCAATCGACAGACCAAAGATGAGTTCTGCATAAATCCCTGGGGCTGCTCCATGTAGATCTCCTCAGAGAGATCACCGTGAAGAAATACATTATTCACATCCATCTGATGGACATCCCATCCTTTGGTTTCCGCAATGGAAAGTGCCAATCGTATGGAATCCATCTTCTCTACTGGAGTGAAGGTCTCGTCATAGTCAATACCACGAACTTGTTGAAAGACTTTAGCAACAAGCCTGACTTGTATCTACTAATTTGTCCATATGTTGCACTCTTGGTCCTGTAGACCCATCTGCATCTGACAAGTTTCCTCCCAGAAAGAAGGGGAACTAGATCCCAAGTCTGGTTCTCGAGGAGGGAGTTGTACTCCTCCTGTATGGTGGATTCCCAAAATGGATTTCCAGCAGCCTCACCATAAGACTGTGGATCTGAAGACCGAACCAAGAAAATATGTCTGGAGTTAAATGGTTCAGTGGAAGTGAGTGCAATAGGAGGATCCTTGAAATAAGATCGAGTCCTCCTAGTTTCAGTTGGATCACCAACAAGATCCCATGCATTCTGAAGAGTAGTTTCGTGCCCACTTGGTCCTCTACTCTGGATCTGCAACTACATCTGGATGCTATGACTTTGCATACGACTGTACTGACTCTGAATCTGAATCATCTGAGTCCTTTGAATCATAACTCTTATCTAAAGAGGATTCAGCATGTGCATGCTCATAATCTTGGACAGGTGGAAGAAAGAAGGTGTTTGCATGCAGTTGTTGATGTGCATGTGATACACTTTCCTCGAATTGGACACTTCACTCAATGATGAGTCGGTCCGAGGAAAGATCAATAAGCATACATCCCTTCACATCATTGGGGTATCCAAAAAAATGCACTCAGTGCTCTGTGGATCAACTAACTTCCTCTTTTCAGAGGGAATCTGGGCACATGCATGTGAACCAAAAACGTGAAAGTGGGTCACTTTCAGTTTGAGGCCACTCCAAGCCTCGTAGGGGGTCTTATCCTTGACAGATCTATGGGGAGATCTATTTTGGATGTATGTTGCAAAATTAAGTGCTTCAACTCATAGTTTCTGCGGTAGTGAATTTTCATGCAGCATGGAAGTTGCCATCTCCTTTAGAGATCTGTTTTTCTTCTCAACAACTTCGTTTTGTTGCGGAGTATAGGGAACTGTGTGATGCAACTGAATCCATGCCTCATGGAAAAGATTATGGATCTCATGATTTACATACTCTCCCCGGTTATCAGTTTGGAGGGATTTGATCTTTTTTCCAGACTGTGTCTCAACCAAGGCTTTGAAATATTTGAGGTGTTGAAAGACCTCAGACTTTTGCCTGAGAAAGTAGATCCATGTAAAACGTGAGAAATCATCAACAAAAATGAGAAAAAACCTCATTTTTTTTATGGATGGATGTGGAAAAGGACCCATAAGGTCACTGTGAATCATATCTAAAGGTGCAAAATCTCTCTGAGACTTTCCTTTGTCGAATTTCTCTCGAGGGTTTTTTTCGAGAACATGATCCTCACATACTCCCTTGGAGAAATGGATGTCTGGTAGACCATCAACCAATATTTTCTTGCTAAGTTGTTTCATGTATCTAAAATTCAAATTTCCAAACCTTTCGTGCCATATCCTACTACTTTCATCAGCATGAGTAAGTAGTAAACCAGAATTAGGTTCAATGAATTCAGAAAAATTATACAATCTAGACTGATGATTTACCTCACCGGTAGCAACCCTGGAGTTGGTTTGCATGTCGTATATGTCCACAACATTTGGTGTGAATATGAATTTCTTTCCAGTGCCGTAATTCTCCATCTGATACACGGAGAAAAGGTTGATGGAAAGTTTGGGAATGTGCAACACATTCTCGAAGCTTTCGTTGGTGAGTTCAATCCTTCCTTTGCCGGTGACTTCGACATAAGAGTTTTCCCCCATCAGAATAGGAGGAGCTTTGCATGCATCCAATGAATAATATATTGCTTTTGATGCAGCCATGTGATGTGATGCTCCTGAATCTATGATCCAAGCATCGAGAGAGGAGTTGATGGAAATCAAGGCATGGCTAGAATTGCCTTTCTTGGGATTCAGATCTTTTGGCTTCTTCTTCTTAGCACCCTCGGGGATGCAATCTCCAAGGTTGTTTTTCTCAAGTATTTGAGACATCATATCTATTTTTTTTTTCATGCATGTGGATTCTGGATGGAATCCTTTGTGATAGTATGTGCATTTCTCCCCTTTTCTTCCCTTTTCCCCTTTGGATCCAAAGGCATCGGTGAAGGGTTTTGGGTACCCTTCCTTCTTCGGATCTGCATAAGCTTTTCATTTATCTTTATATTTATATTTCTGATATTTTTGGCTTCCATATTGCACAGTGAGTGCATGCGCCTTTGGGCCTTTGATTGTGCCCATGTTGATGAGTTTGGTTTTCTTTTGTTTCAAGGATTCGATAAAGTCCTCAAGAGAAGGCATCTTCCAATTGGCTTTAGAGGTGATTATTACATAATGGAATGTGGATAGGAATACATAGAATTTAGGACCAATCTTGGAGAGAATGGTGAGAACCATTTGTTTCTCCTCCTTTGATGTATCAACCCTGCAAGATTTGAGTTGCGATAGTAAATCCTTGAATTTTGTAAAGAAATATTGGATATTGTCGAAGCTTTTTGGATCCAATGTGAGAAGCTCCACCTCCAACATGTGTCCCCTCATCTCATCCTGTTTTCCAAAGAGCCATTCCAAGGTGGTCCAAGATTCATTGGGAGTCTTATAGAAAGATATGCGAAAAAGGAGATCGGGATAAATAAGATTGCAAATTGTTTCGAGTTCTTCATCCATGTGATTTAAATACTTGGATTTTTCTATGGATGATGTCAATTTTGTATCTGTATTCAAGGTTAACATGTACAACCCTCTAGTTCGGAGATGTATGGCTATTTTCTCCTTCCATGCAAAATAGTTGTAAGGTGTAAGAATGATTTCTTTTTGGAAATCCATCTTTCCACTGTCTTCAATCTTTGGTACCTGCAAAACATTTTGATGTAGCTTTTTCTTAGAAGTCCATCTACTCTGATACCATGTAAATGTGTTGAAACTACACATAATAGATCTAGCTAAACAATAATACACACATTTGCAGAGATAATTTTAGAAAAAAGAAGAAGGAGAGAAAGAATGAAAGAATTCTCATTAACCGTTATGAATAATGAATAATTTACACATGATATACATTGTATAACTCAATGAGTGCACACTAGAGGAGAACCAATCTGCCATAGTGGTGGTATAGAGTGATTTGGACACACACCAACAGTTACAGGAGTGAATTGCCACCTAGTTTAGTCTCTCAGGCATTTACAGGAGTGAATTGCCACATAGTTTAGTCTCTCGGGCATTTACGGGAGTGAATTGCCACCTAGTTGAGTTAACTAGTCAACTAGTCTTCAGTTAACTGACTGAACAAAGAGTAGTGAGGAGTTAAATTAGGGAATCAAGGGTAATGCGGTAGTATGGTGATGATCCCAAGACAAGTGCGCATTAGCTGGTGATGATCCGAATGTTGCATGGTGACAAAACCAATGCAGCATCTAAACTCAACTCAACTAGTCAAACTGAAATGTCAACTGAAAGAGAATATTCTCCAGGTGGAATATTCTCCCCTAAAATATAGGAGACTGGATAATGACTAATTATGACTAATAAAAAAGGAAAAACCTTAGGAAAAGGAAATCCTAGGTGTGTGTGAAGTAAATCCAACATGTCTGAGCCACTCCTGAGACACAATTTTTTTCCACCACTAGTACATATTATGCATCTTGCATTGGTACATACTAAACTGAGGTAGAATATGATGTTGTCTTTGGGAATATCAGAATGACAAACATCGGGAAAGTGTTCATGTGTAGGTTGAAGGAATCATGTCTTCAATTCTTCAAAGAGAATCTACATCTTCCATTCTCGAAGATTCCCATGCACCTTCAAAAAGCAGTCATCCATGACATGGAGACTAAATTTGGGACAGGTTGGTTAGTAAATAAGATAAAAAAACAAATGACTCAAAATTGCAAGAGATTTCTTTGCATTACCAAATGAAACAGATAAAAGAAATTCCTCCCAAGCTAAGGAACAAAAGAAGACCAATTGATGTAAGTGTGAAAGTATGGAAATAGCTCATGAAACTGTGGAAAGAGCTCGTGAAAGAATATAATAAAGTAGATGCACGAAGGAAGTCCAGTGAGGAGAGCACATAGGTATTTGAATTTGGTTATAAGATTATTTCAAATTCTTTAAACGATTTTTATATTTTACTGGTGCATAATTAAATTAAATTAGTGTATGTTCTAGGACAAGGCCTTGAAGACCAGGCTTGCCAAATTTCGTGCCACACATCACAGTGGCCAAAAATGTTTAGAAGCCTTAATATTCAAATTTGTAAGTATATTTAATATCTGAAATGGTATTTTTTTAAAATTTTGTACAAAAAAGTAAATGATTGGATATTAATTACTTTAACTAGTCCATCTGCCATCTTTTGATAGGAGCAACAATATGGCCATTATCCATCACAATTAGAATTTGAGATGATACAAGACAAAAAGTGGTACGATTTTGTTATCTGGATGGAGAATACGGTATCATTAGTTGACTTTCAATAACTTAGTTGGATATTGTTATGTTAATATGTCAATTTTCATTTCTTGTGTTGAGTTGTTTATTTATGTGTAGCTTGAGTTATTTTGTGCTCCCATTGGTCATAGCACCCTTTTAAGTCACCAACCTTTCACTATGATCAAGTCCTTATAAATCAATATCCAATCATGGATTTATCAAGTCCTTTTCCAAAAACCCTAGGCCAAAGGAGAGATGCAAGACCATGTAATACATAACTCGTAAACAGCAAACCAGGTCTCTGTTGCAGCTTGACAAAGCATAGAGAGTACCTCTAAAGTGCAAGGAAAGAGTATAGTGAGCCACCAATGACAAGACACAAGTATAGTGAGCCTCCAAGAGCAAGACACAAGTCATAGCGAGCCTCTAAGGAAAAGACACAAGCCATAGAGAACCTCCAAGGACAAGACACAAGTCATAGATAGCCTCCAAGGACAAGACACGTGTCATAGTGAGCCTCAAATGAGAATGAAAAATACATAACAAACCCTAGAAGGAGAAAGAATAGTTGTAGTGAAATTCCCCAGACAACTGCAGAGAAAAACCAAGTGCGCAAGAGCAAGAGAAATATGTCACAATCACTGAAGGAGCTCATATNNNNATATATATATATATATATATATATATGTCCAACATGACTCTTACATGAATTTACATTATGGCCAACTTTCACTTGACATAACCAACATCTATCTTGGGATTTTCTTCACAACTTTATAACTTTTACTTGACTTCTTACATCATAGGAAAGGTTTTCCTTGGCCAACACTTCAAGGCATCATGTACACTCCACAAGGAGGATTATCTCATCATTAATTAGGTTTTTTTTTCATCACTCCAATCTAGGACGACCACCTTATCATTGTATAGGTGTTATAGCATCACTCCAATCTAGGAGGACCACCTTATCATCATCTACGGTGTTATAACATCACTCCAATCTAGGAGGGCCGCCATATAGTTATCTAGGTGTTATAACATCACTCCATCTTGAGGACTGCCATATCATTATCTAGGTGTTATAATACCACTCCAATACAGGAGGACCACTTATGGTCAACTCCAGTAAGGAGGACCATGGTGTTATAACATCACTCCAGCCGAAGGACCACCATATCATCATCTGGGTGTTATAACATCACTCCAATCCAGGAGGACCACCTATCGTCAACTCCAGTTAGGAGGACCATGGTGTCATAACATCACTCCATTCATATAACCACCATATCATCATTTGGGTTTTATAACATCACTCCAATCGAGGATGACCATCCTATAGCTACTCAACTGGCCTCATCACATGCACGTTATCCAACCTACTTGATGGTGTTATAACATCACTCCATCCGGAGGACTGCCATATCATCATCTGGGTGTTATAACATCACTCCAATCTAGGATGAACATCCTATGGCTACTCAAATGACCTCATCACATGCATGCTATCTATCCTACTGGAGTTGTGGTATGTGTGCACCCATACCATCTTGGACATGTTTTTCACAATGAGGGGTAGCTAATCCCTCATGAAAGCACTCTGAGTCATAGCTCAGGTCATGGGCTAACCTTTAACAATGTGAGAGTGTCTCAAGTGAACTCATCTCGGTACATCAATATGCCCACAACAAGGATCTCTCCATCAGTGTGTCAACTCACCTAATCTCAGGGGCAGTCACAAAATTCCTCCCCAATGTATGTCACATAGATCTTATCTAGCTTGTAGTGCAATCTACCTTGGAGAGTGTAGTTAACCTTGTAGTGTCATTTTTCTTCACGAACTTGTATTTGTAGCTCTTGAAACATATCATTGAAGTCCCCATATTTTAATATTCCTCTTTGTATTGATCATGAAATGCTTTGTGCATGTTGGTGCAATTATATGTATAATATATAACCAATCATAAATTAATCAACCGACATTCATAATTAGTAGAGTTGCTACACTATATGTGTTAGAAACAGGTAATATAATCTATCATCACTTAGTATAGTGGAGCCTAAATCACTATAAAAAATAAACTATATTTTTACCAAGCACTAATCACAATCTCTGATCTAAAAACTTATTAATAAATCTACCAGAGAGTAAATTCTCTAGTTACAATGTAATGGAATACTTCTTATTCTATTCTTCACACTCTTCAAAATTGATTAACACTAGGTAAAGGGAGAGAATTTAATAAACAACTGAAAATTATGGAAACTACTTTGTTTTTACATAGAAACAAAAATCTTGTCAATATTTTCCATTTGCTGGCTCATGTAGTACAAAAGATGGAGTCTTGATTTGTTCCTAGATTCGCACACTTGTAATTTTAAAGTCAATTCTGAAAGAAATCATAGTTTGAAACGTGCAATAAGAAAAACCTCATAAACTCTGCAACTACCCTTCACACATTGATTTTTATAAAATCATTAAAAGATCTGTTGCACCACACACTTATTAAACTCGCAAAATCAAAACTAAATTCACAACTCACTCACTCCTCTTATTCATAAATATCTAGCAATCACAATGCGATATCTACACTATATAAATTTAAATTATAATGTGGACATAAAATCAAATCAACAAATACAAGAACCATTACTGGATGAAAAACTATATTAATAATTTACATCAGGCTTACCAAGCTGGATCAGTGGGCCCTTTCCTATTCCAACAACGAAGCCATTAAAAATCACAGAATATCAAATTCTAAAGAATGCATAGAATCATCGAACTTTAATTTATATTAACCTTCAACAATTGAGTAGCATTTTATAGAGGATACATATTCATAATGAAATGTGGCAACATAATAATATCATATATATATTTATGATCACCTAAAGGCCCCCTTTTAAAAGAGAAACAACCTGGTACAATGAAAATTAAAGATAGTTAAGATCTAGAGAAAAACACCAAATCATAAATTAAACCAAAGTATAATACATAACTCAAAACTCAATCATTCATAACAATTAATGTACATAAACCGAGATATTCATATTTAACATATTATTTTTACAAGTATCGCGGGTTTTAGTCCACAAAAAGGGTCACATCAGCCACAAGATGGGCCTCAAGGTTCCATCATTTGATGTCACATCATCAACCCCCAACTTGGAGGTTTTGCACATTCTTGTGCAATAAAAAAATGCCTATGGATCCTACTTTTTATATTTCCTTTTTTTGTTGTCTCGTTATTGGTGTTCCTTGTATGCCTGCTTGAGATCATAAGCCAAAAAATAAGTAATGGCATATCTTCCATGGTGCCTTACATTCTTCTCTATTTATTTCCAATCTTTCTTCTCCTTCTCCTCATCCATATCTTTTGTAGGTGTGGTATGTAGTAGGAGAGGAGGATTTCATCTTAGCCCAATCCATTCGAGATTGATCTTCCTCAAAGACTCCTTACACACAACCTATAAATTATGAGGAAAGTGAGGCTCTATCCTTTGAATATCAAGAGGAATCCAACACCATCTAGCTTGTCAATATTGAACTGCACCTTCCCTTAAAATTTTGATTGTATCTTTAAAATGGGCAATTGTCCCTCTCTATTTTTCCTCTAAAATGGGAATTAGCTCGATGTATGATGTCGAATTTATGTGGCTATTGATGAGTTCTTTTTTTCTTATGGCCTCATCTCTAATCCATAGGTGAATACTCATCTCTTCTTTCATGTACTTATAGAACCCAACAACCCTTAATTCTTCATGGTGGATCTATGAGCACAAAGATTTGAGTTGGACCTCCCCTACATATGGGTTTGGTGACCATATGTAGGGATGGGGAAGCACAAAGTTGCATAATAAAATTCACTCAAATAATTCCTATCTTTCTCATTTCCCTGCTCACACGTCTCTATAAACTCCCTTGGGGTATCCACTCTATAAGGAAGATGCTTGGTTGATCTATTTATCTAAAATTTGTGCCACTTCTCCTTCAAGAAGAGGGTGTATAATTTAGCTGGAGGTTTTTAGCTAATAATTTCCCCTATTACTTCTATTATTTTAGCTATTTATTCCTCCAGTATCTGAACCTTCTCATTCTTGTTAGTTAGTCCTTCCTTATTTTTGGCTAGCTCAATATTCAAAGTTTTGTTTTCAGCCTCTAGTTGTTTTCTTCTGTCAATATGATGATTTTTTCATAACCTGAAGCTATTCATGTAGTTCAACAAGATATTGCTCAAGGTTAACTAGGTCTCCCTTTTCAATAAAATCCTCTAATTTGGCCTTAGCTTCTACCATTCTTTTTCAGTTGAGGGATTTATCCCTAGCTTCCTTTAATCCATTCATGGTGTTGTGTGTTGATGTTTTATCCCTCTTGGAAGATTCTTGTTTATTTTCTTCTTGTACCTCAATTAGGTCATTAAGAGAGAGAGGTTCCTCTTCCAAATTTACAAGTGTGGTGGAGAGAGGAGTGATTAATATATTCTTATCTATATGAGATATTTTCCTATCCCTTCATGCAAAGGTTCTCTCCCTTATTTATGTAGAATGACTCTGATCTTTGATTTCTAGGGGACTATTATCAGGGGTCCACATTTTGATTAGTGGTTCTTCCACATCCCGATCGTCTTCTTCCACCTATACTATGTTATGTTACTTCCTTCTCTGAATGGTTTCAACCTTTCTAGATTTATTTTTACTCCTTGGGTCCATTTCATGACTAGGCTCTTTGACTACAAGTTGTAGGGCTCTGAAGTCCTCCCTAGTCATGGGGACAAAATCATCTTATGAAATCCATGTTTGCTATCTTGTTAAGGCATCACATATTATCAATTTTATTAGACCGTGGTGGAATAATCCCTCTTCCTTTCCTTTCTTGACCTTGGTTCTCATTTCCCTTAGAGATTGCAATAGGAAGTATGGGATGTTGATGTTTTCCTCAAGCCTTTTGTGGAGAAAATTCCTCAATTGGTGAAGGAATCTAAAATAGTAGGCATAAAGCATATTTATCCTACCCTCGCATGTGATGTACTTCAAGAGATGATAGGCCACCTCATACCATGGCTCATGGAATATTTCTCTCTTTACTCCATTTTGTTTTCTTCAACTTCCTCATAACTTAGGAAAAACAAATTTATGAAATTTGAAGTTGGTTGCCTATATTCCTTATCCCAAGGCAATCCCATGGGTAGTTTCACTAAAAATTTTCTAATCATGGTTTCGTCAACCTTTATTTCAAAACCTCTTATTGAGTTGATATACTCCTATTTTTTGATGTGTTAAAAATTCAAGGAAAATTCCATGGCCACTCTATCATCATAACCTTGCAGTCTGTTGAAGTATTCTAGCCAGTTTAAATACTAGAAGATCTCTACTACTTTAGGGTTGGTGTATAATAATAAAGTCTCATTGGTTTCCCTCCCATTGAACCCACTCCCCATATTTTATGTTTCTATATTGGATGATTGTGTTGTTAAGTTTGTTGAGGATCTTAGCTAAATAAAAATTTTGATAGTGGCAACAAATTCACACAAAATATTACTCTTTAATACTTCAAATTTCTAACAAAATGGAAATGGAAATCATAAATTGGACATTGACAATGGTTTCAACACAAACCCTCAACTTCAACACTTCATTTTTTTGAGAAAATGACAATGGAAATGACTTTACTACCTCAATATTCATCTTTTGAGAAGATGTCTTTTGGAATTTGTAATGAAAAACTTGAATTTTTCAATAGTGAACTGTCGAGAACAATATTTTTTAAATTGACAAAAAACTACTGAGAATAGGCTTCTTGAGAATGGCAATGAAAAAACTTCTGAGAACAGGGTTCTTGAGAATGGTAATACCAACTTTAGGTTTTCATACTTCACTTCAGAGACAAGTCAAATATTGAAAAAACTTTAGGTCATAAAAATTATTTTGAACATGATTCTTGAGAAAGGTAATAACAACTTCATGTTTCACACTTTTCTTTTGAGACAGATTTTGAAAATGACAATGGGAAAAAATTTCGAGAATAGTCAACTTGTGAAATCAAGTTATCACACTTCAAGTTTTGAAAAATGAGAATGGAAAGGTCTTCAGGTTAGAACACTTCTCTTATAAGAACAAGTCATCACACATCATGTTTTGAAAAATGGAAAAAAATATCTAAGAACAATAAACTTTGTAGAATGGCTTATCACACTTCAAGTTTTGAAAATGAGAATGGTAAAACAATTTAGAGTAGGCTTCTTGATGCTTCAACTTATAAGATGGGCTTTTAGAGTTTCAATGAAAATGGAGAAAACTTGAGGTTTCAAGTTTTGAGATTGACCTCTTTACACAATATACCTTGCAATTGTGTAACCCTAGTGGAGCTTTCAACTATGTAACTTGAATTAGCATTTCTGTAAATTTTCTTTGTAATGGTTTAACTTGACTTTGCAACTATGTACCCCTACAATGGTGGAAGACATTGAGTTTTTCTTCAATTCTCTTATTGAGTTTTATCATGCATGCACTTTTTTTGGTTTTCTCTTGATTTGGAGATTATATCCTTTGTTAGCTCCAGGCACCTTCTCTTTGATAATTAAAATGGTTGGTGCAATTCACAATAAGATACATTGTCTTGATTTGACATCATGGTTGGTACAAATACTCATTGGGAACTGATAATTACCTCACCAAAACTTTAGATATTCCCCCCAAGTGAATATTTGAGAACCACCTTGATGTGCGATGTGGAGTTTGTATATATAATGATTAATATTTTGGGTTATAACTATTAATTATTTAACTAAAGTTTTGAGTCGGTGACTACTTTTGTTCCTTTTTTATTTTGTTGTGATGACATGCATGTGTTTGTTGAGGTGTGCATGCAATGTTTCTACTGGAGCATGCCCTCGGAGGTGTATTTCCTTTGCAAAGATGATATAAAGTTCTGTGCATGTTATTTATCAATAGTTGTAGGTTTTGAGCTAAAAATAGAGTATCCCTTTGCAGCCTATAGGTTGTGGTCTTGAAAACAGGGTATCCTACTTCAATGATGTGATAGAGTTATGGTGGTATATTTTGATGTAGGATGTTGTAGAATGTTGCATGTGGGTAGCCTTAGATGTTGGATCATTAGTTTTTCTGAAAATCATGAAAACGAAGTTCTTTAGGTGGCTAGAATCAAGTTTCTTGTAGCATCCTATAACATTTTGTGTAGAACAATTTCCTATAGCTTCCTATATCATTATGTGTAAGGATTTTCCTATAGATTCTTGTAGTATTGTAAATAAAAATGTTTTTGTAACTTCCTGTAGGTTCCTTTAGGATACAATATAAGTGGACATAATGCTATTTGGAGCCTTTGTAGTGAAGGGAATATATGGATATGTTCGAATATGGAGATGGATCATATGATAGGTTGTTTGATGAGTGGAATGAAGAGGTTTGATGTGTAATATGGTGGATTGTGAAATGGGATCAATGATGGAGGTGAATGAAATATGGAACCAATGGATGATATATATGAAAGGCTAGAACTATTGATGAAATGTCTAGAGAATATATGGTGTTGTATGCTGATGTATGTTGTTTTGTTGAGAGATGGGATATCAATTGTGCTTGAAAAATTTCTTCATCAAATACTTTCTACTTCAAAGACTTGATTTGTTCATGGAGTTCTGTGATCCAAACTTTGAGATAATCCATAAAACATAATTGATCTTTGCAAGCTAAGCTTCTTGAGTTTTTTTTTTTTAAGTCTACTATGTTTTGAGACTGTTTGAACTTGCATATCTTATTGACATGCTGAGATAGGATTTTTGAGAGACGCACATAGATTGGAATTTTTGAACTTTGGATGTTGTGTTGAAATCTGTGACTCATGCTAATATAGGGTGTGAGATTGATGAGTTTAAAGTGTGGAAATTTGCATGTTGGCCTAAGATTTGTTGATACAGAGGACTAATGTGCTTTGTTGGATAACTGCAATATGTTGGTAGAAAGTTGTCATTTTGTAGATATTTTTGGATTTGTTGGAGTGTGAATATTGCACATAAGTCTTGTTTGTATTGAGCACCATATCTTTTTTTATTATTATTTATAGGCTTGAGTGGTGGATAGTATTGACATGTTGATGTTAGTTATGGTGTTGGTGATAATGTTGGTTATGAAGATTGTGTTGATATTGGTGATGATGTTTGTGATGATGCTAGTGATGATGCTTGTGATGAAACTGATGCAGATGTTGGTGATGTATAAAGATTAGTCCTTATCATTATTGAGTTGAGCCTACTATGAAGTGGTTCTTCTTTTCTCTTTATGAGTGGAAGCTAACTATATTAGGATTACTTGTTGTAGATTTAGGATCATGATTGAGGCATGTACCTATATAATAATGCCTATTTTGTGCTATTGTTGATGTAGATGTCCAATGGAGGGGTACTTGTAGCATTTGCAAATATTTGTAGTATGTATAGTGTAGTGCAAAACCTTGGAGATATTTTAACTCAAAGAGTTTCTTTGGATTGAGTATTTATAGGTTTTCCTCCTATATGTGACTTGGTTTTTGTTCTTGATTCGTACACATGTAAACATTGAAAAGAAGAATTAGATTTTTTTCTTTTCCCTTCTTTTTTCTTTTCTTAGAGCATTGGTGTGATTATCAATTTTCACTAGTTCTCTACACCATGGTTCCTATATAGGTTTTCACCATGGGGAACGTGTTTTATTTATGAGTTAATCATGCCTCCTAGGAGGTTTTCAATCATATTTCTATACTTGATACCTTAGTGAAGTTTTCACCAAGTAATTTTATTCCTCTGTTTCTTTTTCTTTTTATTTTTCAATAGACCTTGAAAATTAGAATGGGCTACAGGAATTTTTGCTACCAACCACATTTAATTATTGTCTTTGAAGAAGGCTTGAGAGTTCCTTCCTTGTCATTGGTTTCCTATAGATTTTGAGCCTGTAACCATTGACTATGAGAGGCATCATGTATTCATCTATGGTTTTTATCTTGACCGAGCCATTCTCATAGCATGCATCTATTTGGTATGGCCCCAACCATCTAGTCTTTAGCTTGCCTTTGAAATATTTGAATTTGGATTCATAGAGAAGGACCCAATCTCCTTCTTTGAAAACCCTCGACTTAATAATATTACCATGCCATATTTTCCTCTACTACTATACTACCTTAGTGTGAAACACGAGATGTTTCCTATACTCATATAAGGTATTAAGTTGCTAAAAAGTTTATTGTTGGGTTTTTGATAGGTACAAATTTAATATGGAGGTTGTTCTAAGTGTTTATAACTCCAATTCTATAGGGAACTTTACCTTTTGTTCCATATATGAACTCATAAGGTGTGAACCTTATTGTGGTTTTCTAGGTTGTATTGCATGCCCATAGAACTTCAACCAATCTGTTTGCCCAATCTTTCCAATGCAAGTTGATTGTCTTAGTGAGAATATTTTCCAACTCCTTATTGGTCACTTCTACCCACCCATTTGCTTGAGGGTGGTATGTATAATATTTTTTATGGAAAATTTTATTCAAATGCATGATATTTTCAATAAGATTAGAGGTGAACTAGGGCCCCTAATCTATCACTATTTCTCTTGGGACTCCAAACCTAGAAAATATATTTTCATGTAGGAATTTTTATTCTTTTTATTCACTTGCATTCTTCATGTCTTTTACCTTTTCCCACTTGGTCAAATAGTTAGTGCAGACTAGGATGTGGTGTTTTTTGTTTAAAGGAGGTTCAATGGGCCCTGCAAAGTCTAGGAGACATTTGTTAAAGGGTTCAAATGAGACTTATGGTTGTAATGGTACCTCATCCCTCTCTGTTGGCTTACCCATCCTTTGGAACTGATCACAATGGGAGACATATTGTTCATCATCCTTATGCAGAGAAAGCCAATAGTATCATGTTTATAGGATATTATAGGTTGTCCTATTTGCATCATAATGGCCTCCGCATGGATCATCATGTTATGCATGGAGGATTTCATGTACTTCATCTTATCTAATACATCTTTTGAGAATCCCTTCTAGTCCAAGATTGAACAAGTAGCCTTTGATCCATGTATAGGTGGCACTTTTCCTGACAATATTGTAGCACCTTGATGAAACCTCTTTATAAATTAGTAGTTGGATATGTCGGAAAAATAGGGATCCTCTATGGAGATTGCAGAGAGATGCTAATCAAGAAAACAATCATGTACAACCTCATTATTTGCAGTACTTGTTAGTCTTGATAGGAAATCTTCAACAAAATTTTGTTTACCTAACTTGTCAAGGATTGTTATATTCTTGTAGTAGTAAGAGCCACTTAATTATACTGCCATTGATATCAAATTTATTCATTAAATATATAATAGCAAGATGATCTTTATGGATAAAAATTGTGTATCCAGTGACATAATGTCTAAATTATTTGTTAATGACATATACAATTGCAAAAAATTATTTCCCAATGACATTATAATTTAGTTCATCTCTAGATAAGTTTTTGCTAATAAAATAAATTGCAAAGGGGTTCTTGTCTTCTTGCTAGCCTAAAAATGCCCCTAGAACTTTGTTAAATGCATTTATATTAATGTGAAATGGTATATTCCACTTGGGGCCTTCCAATACAGGGGTTGAGATAATTTTTTCCTTGATGTTCTCAAAGGATCTTTGGAATTCTTTTGTCTAGTAGAATTCAATGTCCTGTGAACAAGGGGAAGGCCATTTTGTTAAAATATTTGATGAACCTCATGGCCTAAAATAATCCTTACATATTTTTTCTTTTTGGGTTTAGGAAAATATTTAATTAATTCTCCTTAGTTTGATCTACTTCAATCCCCTTTAGAAGAGATATGATTCACTCACAATCATGTTGCATTTTTCATGGCTCAGTGACAGGTTCATTTTGTCACATTTTCTTAACACATTTTCAAGATTGGTTAAGGCCTCTTGGAATGAATATCCATATGGGGTGAAATCATCCATGTATTTCAATAGTTTCATGGAATAGATATGAAAATATGTTGAGGACAACTCATTGGAAACTTTAGGACCTTTCGTTGTGTGGGGAAAATTTGAAGGACCTTTAATGCATACATTGCACATAGGGTCTGTGCCAGATCTTCTACCACTGAGTAGTTATGGGAGGTGCGAGCATTAGGATTATGTGAGGTATTATTAAACAAACCTTTAGGGATGCAGGGAATCGAGTATACAATAGGTTTTTCAATATGGAGGGAGGCCGA